>JACDOX010000148.1:576652-607788 GCA_014549065.1 Cardinalis cardinalis
GCGGGGCCGCCCCAGGCTGGGAGTGCAGGGTGCGATGCGCGGGCGGGGCCGGGTGGCTGCCGGCGGGGTCCTGCGGGGCCGCCCCTCTGCAGGGCCGCCGAGCCCCGGCCGGCGCCTCCCGGCCCGCGGGGCTGCCGTTCCCGCACCTGCCTCGTCCCGCAGCTGGAGGCGGGCATGGGAGCGGGCGGCGCGGGGATGCGAGGCCCCGAGGCGAAGAGCCCCGTCTCTCGCAGCCCCGTGCAGTGGCCAGGGGTGGCGGGGGGACAGTGCAGAGCCATTCCGGCCTTTAGGAATAGCCAGTGCTAGAATAACCCGTTCCAGAATGATCCCGGCTGAGAAGGCGGCGATTACATCATTGAAACGGCGCTATTTCATGCTTTGCAGTAATCTAGATCAGTTATTTTTGTAAACAGAAGCATCGTTACTCAACGAACCATAGGTTGGTACAGCATGAGGCCTAGGAAAAATAATTAAAGAATGGTGAAAAAGGTTGCTCTGCCTTAGGCTAAAGCACTGACCCTTCAGAATTAGAAAAATACATCTAAAATGCAAATATAACGGAAGTTCCAATAATTGCTGCCTCCATTTTTTTTTCTTTAAGCAGAGTACCGCTCAAGAAAACGCTCTTCAAAAGTGGAAAGAGCCCCTACCACAATGATGAACGCCGATATGGATGGTATAAATTCTTAATGTTCTTGTACTTCACTGTKATTCTGTTCAGTATAATTTCTGTTAACACTGGTTGCACTAAAACTCTCATGCTTTATTGCAGCTGTTGAGGCTGAGAATCAGGTGGAATTAGAAGAGAAAACACGGCTTATTAATCAAGTTTTGGAACTGCAGCACACGCTTGAAGGTTAGCAGCTTGACATATGAGATTTTTTACAAGTACACAGTAATAAGCAAAAGAAGAGAACCTGCTCTGCCCTTAGTCGCAGTGTCCAGAAATATGTCACTTAATGCAGTTGAAGATATGAAACCAAAGTCCTGGAAATAGTTTTTTTCTTCCTCTTTATGCAACATTCCATTTGCTCAACCTTGGTAGTACACAGCAAGTAGAACAGGTGATGCAGCTAATATGTCTGTGCTTATTAGAAGACACATATCTGAGGCTGCTCATCACTCAGCTCTTGTTTCCAAGTAATTTAGTTTGCAATAGCTTAATTCAAAAATTCAAGAAAGTAATAAACTTACCAACTAGCATTCAGTTTAACAAGTGGGYCAAAATACTGTACTGCACAATAATAGAGGAAAAATGCCCTTTAGGTAAAACATGACTAGGAAAATGTTTTATAACATAATACCCTCTGGTAATGTCTTGTGGATTAAAGGTGTGACGAGTCTGATGTAGGCTCATAGAACATGTTCATTATTGTTCACAACAGTGTCTAATATTTTTCTTATAATATCACCTTCGCAGATCTCTCAGCACGAGTAGATGCTGTTAAGGAAGAAAACCTGAAACTGAAATCAGAAAACCAAGTTCTTGGACAGTATATAGAAAATCTGATGTCAGCATCTAGTGTTTTCCAAACAACTGACACAAAAAGCAAAAGGAAGTAAGGGTTGACTCAGATGATGTCATTGTATTGCTGCTGGTTTGTTTTGTTTTGTTTTAACTGGCATAGGCTACATAAGCTAAAATAGTTTGTGGCTTACTGGATCCTCAGAGATTATTACAGACTTTGATAATAAACGGAATTAAGAGCATTGTCATGAACAGGAGACAGAAGATTGTGTATTAAGATTGAGTAACGTGCAAATGTAGTGTAGATAATTACAAAATTTTTGTATTTGTTTTAAAAATTACCATATCTTGTTGAAAAGAAGATTAGTTTGTCAGGTTACACAAAGGTCTGTTGGTACTCTGAGGTCTTAGGGTAGATTTCTTGACTATGTAGTGTTACAATATTGTGTTGAAACCCCATTTGATAAAAATATTCAGAGCTTATTGCATCACTTTTTTGCACCTGAGATGTGTTTACTGCATAGTACTGTTCATAGTTCTGAAAACAAAACAAAAACCTATAAACCAGTGAAGCATTTCTGTGAAGTAGGAACAGCATGACATTGTTYGCAGGGCTTACTTACAGAAAAACACCTCAGATATTTTTGGGAAGGGGGAAGGTAAGGGGAGCAACAAGGGTAAGCAACTTATCAGGGAAATACCAAACTGATGCAGTATCAGATGTAAAATATAWGCTTGAAACCATTGCTACTTTCCCATTTCCCTGAAGAATGCCCAGGCACATCATCACAATGTATGATCTTCCTGAAGTTCCTCTGTTGTGTGATGAAAAGTTAAGTAAAAACCTGAGTGATAAACTTTGCAAGAAGAGGTCAGCAGTGCTCCTCATGCTCGTGAACAGTGCAGTGAGGAACTGAGAACAAGTCTTTTCCTTCCTGCCTTTTACTCTCCTCCTGCAGTGCCAAACTTGTCTTTGCCTCAGGCCTCAGAGCAGCCGTGTCCCTGCCTCACAGCTACACTTGCAAAGTGCTTCTTGAGGCACTGCACAGAAACATCTAAAGCAGAAGGGTGCAGTGGAACAAAGGTGGACTTTGCCTTTCAAAACTGTGCTGCTCTGGGCAGTGCCTGGTGTCTTGGATGTTGTTAGGTTTTGTTAGGGGAGCTCAGGCCAGATGATGGGTCTGAGCACTTCCCACAGAAGCAGCATGTCCAGCACAGTCAGTATTAAGGGAGAGCAAAAGCTGAAATACAAACAACCGTGTAAATTTTAGCAGTACTTGGCTGCATCTGTTTCATCTTGCCCTACAGCACACTGCAGACTTACTTATGGATGTTGGCTAGGACTGAGTTGTCGCTTCAGTAATGAAGCCATTTTGCTTGACCTTTTAAAAGGAAACCACTAAGTTCAAGGATCTCCCTCAAGCATGGTGTGAATGAGTCAGTGYAATAGAATAATAAATCCCTCTCAAATCCCAAGTTTCTTAGCTAGGTACTGCTGTGTCTCAAGTGTAAGTTGACATTGTGAGGTTCCCCCCTCCCAAAGGTGAGGTTGCCCATTTCTCCCCATTTAAAATGGTTGTACAATGCTCACTGGAGTCAGAAGACTCTAAACAAAGTCAAAAGACTGCAAGCAAAGCACTAATAGTACAGTCTTGAGGGCTGGTTAAAAGTCTGGGTCAAGAAACCCAATGAATAAAAGTGGATGATACCATTTGTGTCATGGGGTCCTTGTCAACACCTAAATTAATACTCATCTTCTATGGACTACTTTCTCACATTACTGGAACTCTAAATTAATCCAAGAATTGCTAGCAGGTAGAGTAGATCACATGGCTAGTCCAGAGTTCGAGCATTAAAGGGAGAAAAACCACAGCAAGCACTTGACTTGTGAAGATTGCACTGCATTACAGGCACCGTAGCTTTACAGCCACGTCACTGCCACCTCCATCTGCACTGCGGATCCCCTGCTAACACAGCATGCGCTTGTTAGGCTTCAGCAACCCCCACTATAAGGTCATTCTAAAATCATGGGYTTGTACTGTAGATTGGATAGTGGTGTTTTATCCATCAGTGTGTATACAGCAGTTACTTCATCTCCATGCCATTTTACATCCCACTACTGTGGCCTTCATTTAACTTATGAACATTTTAAAGATGTTGTATTTCTGACTTTACACCAAATAAAAACTTTTCATTTGTCTCAATTAGTTTGGTTTAACATTTGTAAACCCTAAAACTTCTCATAAATATCTGTTAGTCAAAAGGTGAAAAAGCAGTAGGGTTAGTAATCGTAAAGGTTTCAACACAGCTGAATTGTCTGAAAAAACAAATGCATTTGATAGTAAACCTGAGTTAATGAATCTGGTTTTAACAAAGCTTCAGTTCCTGACTCACTTGCTATTTTCAGCCATCAATCTTAAATTTCTGTCCACTTTTCTGTTCTTGTTAAAGGATTGGTAGACTGTATCCACTGTTGTAAAAAAKTTAAAACTTGCACTTCTCCATGTGGGAGACTGCCAGGCCAAGTTAGAAATGYTACTTTGTCCTACACTTTTAGTGAGCTTTACCTTAGACAGAACCCAGAATTATTACTTCCTTGTGCCTTCATGAATGTAGATGCCAACTGAAGAGTAGCTTCATCTGTAGCTAACTAAAAGGGCCTCAGTACCACTCGGCCTTTCCTGCATATCAAGTGTTCAGTCTGGGATCTGGCATCCTCAGTAAGAGCTACAACAGAGTCAGAGGGAGTGCAGGCTGTAGAGGTCTTGCTACTTACGGAGTTCCAAAGATGACTGACAGTTTTAATAGCAAGACATGCTGGAACTGAAAATCATTATTTTCTTAACCATCTTTCAAGCAACCATGATAGCAAGATGAACCATGTTTCCTGAAATACCTGTTCAGATAAAAATGGACAGTGCTCAGGAAGTGTGCGAAATCTCATTGTTGCATTGTATCAATGGACAGGGGTTGCCCTTTTGCTTGGCTTTSTACCTCTAGAGCCTTAAATGCTCAACATCTCTGGCATTTCTGCTCTAATTACCAGCATAAATCTAGATCCAAGTAAGCTGATGTGCAGAAGGATGTATGCTATTTCTAGATTCTAGGTGATCAAAGCTGATGGGGCATCAATCAAGACTTTATGGGAACTTTAAATTCAAAACCCTTAGGGAAGAGGAGCATCCCCCATGGGGTGACCAATCCCTGGACTAACTAAAAGAAACAATAGTAACTATCACATATCAGAGAAAAAACCCCTCCAAAACCCCTAAGAAAACAAACAAACCAGACCCCCAGGACACCCAAATGCTGCAACAATTCCAAAGGACTTCTATCAACCTYGGACATAATTCATTTGAAAGGGGAGCAGAAATGATATAATTCATGTAAAAGGACAGCTCACAGGAACTGCTGTCAGCAGGATACTACACTGGTAAGAGCTTCTATCAATTGCTGAGGAGTGACCTGGAATCTTCACGTCTTACCTTTTGCATGGAGGCCCTAAATAAAGAGGTGGGAACTTGCAATAAACTTAAAAAAAGACACAAAAAGCCCCAAATTAAACAAAAACCTAAAGACATTTCCATGTAATTCACACCAAATAGAAGTCAAATATAATTAACTTCTGAACACCAAAACAAGCACTTGAGGACACTGGATTCTTCATTAGGGTTAAGCATTCATTTCTCAGAAACTTCTGTGCAATCTGCTGTGAAAATACTTCTTTTTAAAGCAGACAAATTTTATGACAGGCACAAGAAAATCTGTTAGATTCCTTATGAATGAATGTATTTCTACTTCGTTTGTAATGTATGACTACTTTTGCTAGCATTTACACATTCTACTACTACTACAGGCAGCTGCCAAGCAGCAAGAGGTTTCTGGTGACTGAAATTTTATTGTTTAATATACAGGTGAACTTCAATGAAACAGTGTTTCTTTACAATAAGCAGTTTATTTAAACTATGAGAATACCCAAGTTACTCACATCGTAAAAAACTTAATCCATCAAAAATTCTTATCTATATTAATAAATTTGATATGAAGCAAGAATTAATAAATATTTTTAGGTGACAATATACACTTAGCAAGTATTCTATAAACAGGTTATACCACTCTGGTTTGGAACATGAGAACTATAAAAGTTTGAAAAAATCATCTGTCTATGACCTGCAGATTTGATACCTGCATTCAAGAGTAAAACAAATCACATCAATTACCACTTGTATTCTATTTTAAAATATATCTTGAAAATAAATTACTGCAGCCAATGCCTAAAGTGAACAGGTGACCACCCATGTAACAAGATCAACTAAAATAAATAATTTACAATAAAAATCGTTCCTAGCACAAAATTATCATACAAAAACAATTATTGCATTTAGCTCTGCACAGAAAATAATACCTTTTCTCATAGCAATGTGAACTGCTATAGATGCTACATCTATACTACCATCTTTAAGCTGAAAACTGTAAACGGCTTCTTTTGTGCTAGAGCTACAAAAGTATTATAATGCATTTATTTAAAAAAATATTTAGAGTAGGTTTATCTCCAACTAATACTAATTTCTAAGAAACTTCAAATCTTAAGAATTTTCACCTAAAAATCAGTTGGTCAGCTTGTAATTTCCCTTTTATTTTGACTTTGAAATACCAGCTAACTCTTCACAGATAGCKTTTATCCTTAAAAAAGTGGAATTGAGGAAGTTTGGGATGGTTAAGGAGGCCAGAGAATTAAAAGAGGAGGTTATACAGCAATGAGCTCCTCCTTTTCCCGTCAAAGCTCAGGAATTTGCCAGGCCCACTGAAGTGGCACCCCAGAAGTTACCGTCACTGTCTCTAGACCTGCAAACACAGCTGGAAATAACTCAGTCCTTTCGTACTCTTCTTTTGCGCACCGATTTCAGTGGACGATCTCCCATTCCTTCATCAGCTTCTTTCTTCTGGAAAAACATAAATTCAGCATTAACATTTTAAACTTATTTAAATTATTGAAACTGGCACACTATGTTATTCCTCTTCCTGAATTCCCCAGTCATTTTATCACTAAATGCAGCGCTTAAGTGATGGGACATTTCTTCCACACTACTAATGTAATGATTAATAAAGTGGGTAGAAGACTTTTCATTTCTATATTCAGAAAAGAGAGCTGTATGTTTAAACTGATGTSAGAAATTTGTTTTTGCCTGTGTCTTTGCTGGTTTAAAAGTAGTGACTTTTAAATTAATTTACCAACTTCCTTAAAGAGGACCTTTTGCTAATGTTACTTCCACTTCTGAAGTAAGATGCATTTAAAACATTTTAACTGTTCCCTTTGGAGAGCTACAAATAGAGCAGACTGTCCTTAAATCAGATGCGGTGTTCCCCGTTTAAAAGCGATGGGCTCACAGCGGCACAGGAAAAGCCTTTCAGTGTGAAATCCCTCCTCAAACCATGCACTGCTTCCCCACTTTCCTGCATCACCTACTGGCAGGCACCTCCTTCAGAAGGAGCAGCTGACAGAATGGGGCCCAGCCTGAGTGAGGACATGGGGTGCAGGATGTGCTCCAGAGAACCCACAACAGAAACGCCTACACACTGAAAACACTCAAAGAAAAGCAAGCCATGGCCCCACTGGGACACTGTGGAATGCCACAGACACATTCAGAGCTTGCTGTTACTGTCACAAGGAGTCATGTCAATCTTAGTAGATACTGTATTGCTGGATAAATGTACAAGGAAAATAAAACTTCTAACAGGAACAAGAGAAAGTACAGAATAAGGGGTAATTAACAAAGACCTTTAGTGCTGAAACAACGCAACCTCATGCAAGATACAGTTCCCTAGAAGAGTTGCACATGAAAAGGAGTTAACATTACATTAAACAACTTCCTTAACCTGGAAAGTGACTCATTTAAGGAGTGACAAGCCCAAGAAGATCAATGGGTGGATCTAAAGTGTTTCAGACACTAGCAGTTTCTAAATGAAGGAATAATGAGTAGCTGACAAACAAGAAAAGCACAAATTCCATTATACAATGATATGTTATGAAAATAATTTTATAGAATATCTCGCTGACTGGATTAATCTGCACAAGAAAAATGAAACTGCAGATGCTGTGCTCAAAAACAGTGTTGTCATTTTGCTTAACACCTTATTTTGGAATAAAAAACCCCAAAATGTAACTGAAAAGTTTAAGGTTTTTCTAGGTCTTGSGAAAAGGCTATTCAGTTGAGAAGCACAATGAAAACTGACCAATCTGCTGCAGCATCCAAATTTTCAAGACTTGCAATTCATTTAATAATCTGTTAAAAGCTACATTCCTGTAAAAGTATTTCACGTTTAGGGAGCTGCCCGACTACTTCTGTACTATACCTGTATTTATGCAGAGCATTTGAGGTGTCAAATTCAAAGAAAAGCATATTTCTACCTCACAATTCATTTCATGGCTCAACAGAAGAAAAACACTTGTAGGTAACTGAACTTAGCTGGAAGTACAATGTCAGACAATGGCAAGGAGAAAGCAGGGAAAATGCAGACTTACCTCATCTTCTGAATCAGATTTATTTGACCTATCACCTTCTTGACTTCCATCTGGAACTTCATTTTCTTCTTCATCTGGAACTCCATTTTCTTCTTCATCATCATAAATATCTTCACCACCTTCACCTTCTGCAGAAGAAGTTAACTTTACTTCATAACAGAACTATATCACTGTAATATACTACATCCAGGCACACCAGTAAGGAAAATAAGCCAATTTCAGTCCTAGAATGAACTGCTTATTTAGAATAACCCATAGAAGTATCTCTGGGATACAGAGTAGAATTCTCATKAATTAGTAGGAAGTGATAACTGCCAGATTTAACAACCAATTTTAACAGCTCCAACTTTGCCTCTTTTCATAATAGTCCATACCGTCTTCAGACTTGTTACTGACTTAAAAGGACTTGACTTACTTGACTTTAAAACTAGCTATTGTATTGGACAGTTTTGAGAGCAGAGTCCAAAACAGGACAACTGACAAAATTCTAATTTAGATGGGGAAGTAAAACATTGCAGTTATCAGCCATCCAGCATGGGAGACACCTACATCCTCAGGGTACTTCCCCTTTTCAGCAGGGAATGCTTCGGACATTCTGTTTTGTTTGAGGGACAAGCTGCTTTTTATTTCCACCCTTCTTGTGCGTTTTTGCAATGCAGAAACTAGTCAGAAAAGCACTGTACTCCCCCCTTGGCTCGTTCAAAGTATGTCCAGCTTGCACTACACTACTGCACTACCAGGATTCTTTATAATATCAAGAGTAAACAAATCTCAAATCTGACAGAAAGGATATTCGTTGGCATTTTGCAACTTAACAGTCTGCCAGTGGCTTATTTAAAAGCAGCAGTGAAGTAGTGCTCAATTCTGTCCTTGTCAGGTCACACCTATACCTCATAAGCACTGCTTAGGTGTAAAAAAAACAGGAAAAACCAAAAACAAATACCAAAAATCTGTACCCACACCAAATTCTTACTGTTGCATCTGAGTTAAACTGAAACAAAAGTATCCAGACAAATTAAGAATGTAGTCAGATATCAGACATGACTCTCCTGATTCTTGGTGATGAAAACAGAAATACCTACTTTGTTAAAATATTTGAGACTTGTGTCTCRAATTGAGGAAGTCGAATCTTTGTACTGTAAAAGTCCCAAGAACTTTGTCCGCAATATAGCTATAAATTGAGCCAAACAGAGCTTCACCAGTTGTTATGAACTAGGAAGTTAGTTTTGCCATATGTCAGTATACCTGGTTCATGTGTACTATGTCTCTCTTTCTATTATCAAAAGGAGAAATATGACCAAATAATGAAGATCATGTTTAAGAAAGATGCAGACAAAGATCTCAGTCCTAAAAATAAGCCCTTAAGAGAAGAGCTTGGCAGAAATTCACAAAGCCTTTGGTCATATTCTAATAAAGAGATTGGAAATGATAAATTATGCAAATCCAGCTCCTCCCACAAGTACAAATTTCAATAAAAGTGAAAAAACCCTCCCAAAAAAGTACTTCAGATATCAGAAGCTATAGAACCCAGAACTGGAAAACTATACTATTTAAAATTATTATTTTAAATTTAACCATATAGTAATTTAAGCATTATTTCATACAAATAAATGTAGAACTTGACGAATAAGGTTCAGACTGTGCCCCTGAAATTCCATGATGTGGCAACATTTTTTTACTTCCTGCAATATCTTTCTACAGGTCAAAGAAAGTAAGGAGACAAAGCAGACAAATAGACAATGCCACAAAAATTAACACAGAACAAAATAAAGCAGTAAAGCCCATGGACAATCCTCTCCAAGAAGTACTCTGCCGGCAATTCGTTGTCGCTGGTGTTAAAGAAATTGTCAAGTGTTTCTAAAATTTGCTGTTGGGCTGCACTTAATTTTTCTTTCTTTTTGAAGTGGTCTCAAGATACAATGTGGATTTTGAGTCACTCAGTATTCCACAGCTCAAAACCCCATTCCCCTCCACTCCAAAAAAAAAATCAAAGGAGGAGGTAAGGACTATGAATGAACAAAATCATAAAAAAATCACAAAAATCATAAGGAGACAAAGATACTAGTAGAAAATATCTATGGCWATGGATACCATAGAGAGAAATCTCAGAGGAAACTTGCATCTGGACATGATGGAAGCTGGCATGCACCAGCCTGAACTTCTACCATCAACAAGGAAGCAGAGGGAAGAAACCAGTTGGGTAGACCCACTTGCAAGTCCTGGCCCAAATTGCTTCCCTTTCCCAGTACCTGAAACAGAAGCCTCCCTTCCCATCTTCTCTGTATTATCCTTTATAAGTTCTCTTTTTGTCTCCTCCATTTCTCTTCTCTCTGTAGCAAAAAGAATGAGGAAAAGGAGGCAGAAGACAAAGTCTCTGATGCTTTCCGACACAAAGAGGCAGAAGAGCAACAGAAAAAACAGGGAGGATTTCAGCTTGCAAATGTAAAAGGTGGCAGGAAGCTGAGGGAAGCTAAGCAATTCTTCTTAAAGCAAGAAACAATGAAGTCATATGACAGCAAAGTGTAATCCTTCCCTCTGAAGCCTAGAATTTATCTGAAAACCCTGGATTAGTCATACAAAAGCGAGCTAGGTTAGTTTTACTCTGTGTTCTGTTTAGTAGCTAAAAGTAACAGTCTAAAATAGAACCTACCTTTGCAACACCATGAACAGCTGTTCCAAGTACAATTTAAGAAAGCTGTAGGAGCTGAACAGTGTTCCTCTGCAATTGCCCGGGCCTTATTTCTAACATTGAAACACACATTTTAAGGTATTATTTATTAAGTGATGTGTTGTAATTAAAYAAATTAACTGAATATTGGAACTGAGGAATGGCAGCCTTGCAACTGCAGCATATCATTTACAAACTATGATTTGCATCAAGACTGGGTAGAATAAAACAGAGTCTGCAATTCAGGAGCAAAGAACAGGTTGAGTAGAGTAAGATCCAAAGGAAAATGTAGGAAGCTACAACCYTGAAACCACATACCTACAATTTAAGCTAAAGTACAGAACTTTAGCATCACCAGAATAATTAAGTGCATTGGTAAGGCTCTCCAATAGCAAGGCAAATGGACTAAGTTTGGTGTGGCAAATATGTACTCAGTTCTGTCAGTAATGGCATGGGAACTGCTGATGATGAGTGATGTCTTCTGCACACACAGAAGCCATCTAGCCTCATGGAGCATGGTGCAAAGACAGACAAAACCCACTGATTTCAGTCAGTAACACAAAGTGATGTCAGTACCAAGACAAGACCCCACAACATGAATGTCTGCTATGTCTCTATCCATGCTAGTCCCTTGTCACTTACTTTGTTCTCACCAAGGAAGACTGAAGTAAGAGGCAGAATCTTGCACAATTCTGAAGCTAAAAATTTTCTCATCAAAGTCAAGATAATGCATTGGAAGTCAGATGTTTGATTTTTATTCTTTATATAGACACAAGGAAATGCTAACAGCACCTCAAAGCTATGGCTGAGAGCAGCCAGTAATCTTTGATACAGTAATATGGGATGATTTTATTCTTGGATGCTGGAGTACAGCTCAACCTACTGAGTCATTAATTTCTCCCTGGGCAGCAGGACACACCTCTGCAGGTGTGCAATAGGTCGCTAAAAAGCAACATAAAGGAAGCTGCAGACTTCAGAATTTCAAGCCTACTCTTWTCAAGTTTTAACAAGAAAAACTCAAATCAGTGACCAACAGAATAGTATAACCCTCCCAGAGAGGTGTAAGCAGATTTACATTAGAAGACTTAAAGCTATTCCATACACATTTTAAAGAATAAAGTGACTTTAACTGCTTCAAGTACTTATATTTGAATAACTAAAATGTGTTTAATGTATTAAATATTTTGAAATATTTAGAAGGGACAACATATGTATCACTGTCTACAAACATTAAAAAATGGTGTTGGAAGCATGTTTATTTCTTGAAAGTGCAGAAATGCTGAGTAGAGCCTTATTTTCTGCTTATATTTATCAGACCTATYAGCCACAGGGTGCCACTCACTGGATGTTACCAAAGGCAAAAAAGGCTCAGAGCAAGGCACATTTCACATAGTCTAAGAAAAAGATTGTAATTATTGGCAACGCAATCCATGAACTAGTTCCATTCAGGTCTTTAATCAAACTGCAAGCTGACACACTCTTACTCATCTTACCATCTTCATCAGTATCTTCATTCTCTTTTTCCTCTTCTAGTTCATCCTCTTCAAACTCCTCTGTCTCTTCTTTTAGTTTWCTCTTTGTCATTTGCTTAGATACATCAGGCTTTTTGAAGTCAATATATTCATCTGATTTCTACAACAAATTAAAAATCTATTTATATTTCAACGCCAATTAAGAATTAAACAGGCACTGTAAGCTAAGTAATAACAATGGCATATTAAAAGGGCACATTGTTGCACAGATGCTCAAGAGTTTCCAAATAAAGTATTAAGAATAAAACCAAATAAAAATATAGTAAACTTCACTAACCTTTCCTGGCCAGCAGAACAACACAGTCAGACCAACAGGGAGAGCTAAAGTCAAGATGTAAAGAACCCAGAGCCATGGGTGTTCTTCTGCAGCAGTCACCAACTGACTAAACATACCAGGCTATGTTTAAAAAAAAAATAAATTAAAAGAATTGCATTTATATCCCTGTCTACACTTAAATAAGTTTATGAAGTGTACTGTATACAATTATATTGTCCAAAACCCTTCTTCACCTTTGCTTTTTAATGACTMCAGCAATAATGCATTTCAGTACTGGTAAAGCAACAACTTTACAAATTGCAAATAAGTGGCAGGTGTTGAGTTAGAAGGAACAGATGTAGGACTCCAAACACACCAGACCAACCACAACTCAGCTTTGTAAAGTAATACCTGCACGCTGTACCAACTCAGCTGAAAGCTCCCAAAGCATCAAGAGCCTGAGGGCAGCAGTTCCTGAGGAGAAATGCTGGCTCCACTTGCACTACACCTTCTCTCCTTTGACAGCCAATTATTCAGGGAGTAAACTGTCCTCCCAGTACAGCTCTGACTTAGAGAGACTCTCAGGCAAGTGCCTGGTGCATCTCTGTAAGAGGTACATCAGCAACTAAGGAAGTTTGAGAGGCACAGTGGAACAAGGGGACTCAAAGGAATTCTTTTTGCYGTTGTGTGTACAGGTACGGACACAGGTTCAGATAGAAACCCAAATATTTTGGAAAAGGACAAGGTTGTGTGCAGAGACAGCTTTCCTGCTTCCACGGACAGACATGCTGCTGCTACTTGCTCACTCTGGGACAAACAGCAGCTGTAAGGCATTGGCCACATCTGCCACCAGAACAGCAGCCTGCTGCTGCCATGTAATCAAAGAGAACAGAGCACTGTTAAACAGAACCAGGAGTGCAGGCGGGGCCCATGATCCCATGTGGCAGGGCAGATCCACCCCACAGCACAGGCAAGGGCAGGGGCAAGCTGTCCAAGTGCACGACCCAAACCAAGTGTGGATGCACACAGAGAAACACACACCCACACAGCCAAAGGCCTAAAACTGCTGAACAGAAAAAAACACTAGACTATTCATTCCTCACGGGAAAGAAGCATCAAAAGAACATATATCAGGGAAAACAGGGGGCGAGGGGCAGGAGTTACTTTGAATAGAGTATCTCAGCCTTCACTCTTTCACTTGCTGTCGTCAGGTACTGGATTTCTAGTATCAACGTGAACAGCAGAAGGCTTCAGAGGAAGTCAGTTTCTTACTAGGTGTTTAAGTAAWATGCAGTACCCTTTTACCCTCAAGAAAGTATTCATTTAGGAAAGGCAAAAAGCCAAACTACAAGACAGAAAACCTATCAGTTACTCAGCAAAATTATTAATTGCAGACAAATTAATACTCTGTCAGCACGGRCAGAAAATTCTTCCAACAGCACAGCTTCCTTACTACTTTCTACTACCAAGAACATAGCAAAGTTTWTACCTCATTAGCACTTGCTACTAATTTCTTCAAGCCCCAGCTATCTGCTGCCCAGCGATCTGCTACTTCTTTTTCTGAACATATGATGAAGTTATCAAAGTAGATATCAGATGTCATAGACCAGAGTTCTAAACCAATAGCACTGATAGCAGTCATCTTGAATGGGTGAAGATCTTCAAAATAGTCTGGGTTTGGTATTTTCCGTGGGCTCCAGATTCCCTGTTAACGGAAACAAACATAATCACATTACCTAGAGCTCACCAAAAGAACAGCTTCTGAAAGAGATTTCAAAATAATAAAAACTTTTCTTTAAAAAGACAAGCAGTAGAGTTTATTCTATCTAAAACAGAACTGGCAACAGCCTGTAGGATTTTGGCAAATGGGTCTCAATTTTATGGCTTAGGGCAGACCTCCTAAGTAATTCTTTTCTTTTTTACTGTAGAGGTTACAGTAATAACTGACTCTTACCACAAGTGTTAGAGAAAATTTTAGGAAAGGAAAATTCAGCCTTATGGTACCTGTGCAAATTAGAGCCAAATTTTGTTTGCAAACCTGCTTAGGATCTTACCCTCGGAGACATCAATTTCAAGTACTCCCACAACTAATACAAAGTAACTCTCTTTAATATCCAGCTGATTACCTCTTATATTTGGAGGGGAGGACGGGACTTTAATTATCCAAAATTGAAGCTTCCTTGAACTAGTAAGGCAATCTGCTTGCTGAAAGGCTTCATTTGTTAATATTAAAAAAAAAGACTAATTCAACAGACTGACATTTAAAAGCCTAATGTAATTCAGAATACAATTCTGAAGACCAGACTAAATAAATGGTATCAATGAAAATTGTACAAACAGCAACTTTAAACAGCTAAGTTGTTTTAATACAAGAAGTATTAGTTTCCCAGTATACTTCAAGAAAAAAATAAAAAGCAGATTAAAAGCAAAAAAATCTCGAATTAGTGAGGGTATTCAGACTCATTCTAAAATATAAATACACTGCAGAAAAGCCTAAGTAAATATACTACTTTGATTTGCTTACTCTGCTGACTGTATCTTTTAGCCATGACCAACAATTTGACTATTACCTGGTAGTTAGGGTTATCTATCATAGGTGCTCTCCATTTCCCTTTATACTTTGGGTTATTCTTCATGGGACGCACCCACTCTCCACAACCAGGTGCAGTCTCACATTTTGCATTACGGATCTGAGGGGCTTCCCACTCCCCATCCATTTCTTCATCCCTAGAGAGAAAAAAAAAATTACCACCAAGTGCTTCAAGATCAGCCAGGTATCAAACACTGGCACTCTGAAGTTAGGGTCTGTGTGTACTGTCGTAACAACCTCAGAACTCTGACCAGCTCAAAGAACTTTAGCCAACAGTATAAACACTTTTTTTAAGGAGTGCTACCCATTTTTACTTAAAGGTCACATGTTTATAACTACCACAGCATGACTGACTTCAGTTGCATCCTGCCTCTAAGCATCCTCTACCCAGGATGCTTAGAGATYCCTTTGAGACTTACACTATGATTTTAAGTTATCAACTTAAACTGTAGCAAATTCTTTCAGAGGGGATCTTCATGTTCTGTTTTTACTCGTATATCTTCAGAAAACAAAAGGCAATGACARGTTCATGTTTTTATAGAAGCAGCCCCCCACGCCAACAAATATTTGGCCATACCTTACACATTCCAACTTAATACCTCGAAAGACAATGAGATTTGGACTGACTTCCACAACTAATACTCTGCCACAGAGAACAGTCTTATCTACAAAACACATTACCAATCTGCACTCACCAGTCCTTGGGTTTTTTTGCATTAGGGTCTGGAACATACTGTGGTTCATCATCAAGCCACCCCTCAGGCTTAACAGCATCAGGATCTTCTATTCTGGCAGGTTCATCTTCATCCCTTCAATTACAGACTTATGTTAGAAAATACAGCAGCCTGACTTTGGACCAATGCTCTGTTCAGAGAACTACAACTGGCATGAAAGGGATGATTTTCAAAAACACCACAGAATTAGACTCGCTGACCATGAGCATTACCCATATAATTACCTGCTTATAAATATCTGGATTATATTTACATTGTTTTATAGTGCTATTTAGTCCACAGACTGCTGCTATAAAGTGGCAGCTGTCAGTCTTCCCATTGAGGTTTCCCTATTCTTCCTGAGTTGCCATAAGAACAGCAGTTCACACRGAAGTAGAAATTCATTGTAAATTACGACTATAAGGTGGAAAAAACTTCTTATTCATGTGTAGCAAGCTTAGTTACTACTTGCAACCATGCAGGGCACAAAATCAGCAAATAATGATTTTATTTGTTTCCTTATGCCCACCTCAAATACGTTTTCAAACTTCAGTGCTTTTAATGAAATGTATTCYAACTGTCATTAGCAAACCCCAAAACAAAACCAGCCAAATCTTTCAAGTGAACAACCTGTATGTAAAAGACATTGTAAAATTAAGATGTTTTCCTTACCAGTCATCTGGTTTGACAGCATTTGGATCAGGTATTTTTGGTCTCTCATCCCAATCATCAGGCTTTTTATCAGTAGGATCCTCTATTTCTTTGGAAGGATTTACTGGAGGAATCATATTCTCAAGAAGACTTCCTTTACTGACAACTGTTTGGTCAATTAGTATTTCAAACGTATCATCTGGTTTTAGCACTGAATTGAAGAAATTTATATGGAAGAAATAAGGTAGCCATTTAATTGTACAGATACATTTAACCAAAACTATAGAATAAGCACAGACTTAGTCAAATAAGAGCAAACAGGATCCTCACTAGCAGAGGAGACAGACTCCTCACTCAGGCGCTGGATCTGGACACAAAACATTGCCCTTSAGGGGATGTATGACCCACAAAGATTAAATTTGAAGAAAATTCAATTGCTGAAACACATCCAAGCAGATTCTAAAAGATTTTTCAAACACCTACCAACTTGGGCAAAATTCTGTGGTTTTACTTCAAAAGCACAGACAGTGAAAAAAGAATCTCTGTCCCAAAAGGCATCTCTGCTACTAAATTATAATCTCACACTTGCAAGCATGGGAACACAAGAACTGTACCAGTAACATAGCAGAAGGATCAAAACAGCATTTTCTATCAGGTTCTAACCTCTAACAGCCATTTTCCCCAAAGGCCACACTGCAAGAGCTTACACATTTGGAGAGAATTTCCTGGATGTTAGCAAGTGTGAGTTACTGAGAAGCCAAGGTCAAGAACTGAGCACTGCCAGACTCGGTACCCAGATACATCCAGATCTATTTCTAATAAGCACTTTTAAGTGTGCTCACTGGTTAAATAGCAGATTCTACTGTCCATTTAACATAATGAAGATTACTAAGTAAAAGTAATTACTATTCTACTTTTATGACAGTTTTCTAAAAACAGGTTAAGATAACCACAGTAAGTCTTGTAACAGTTTGATAATATCTAATGATGGCCCTGAAATTTTCAACAGCATTAAAATATMCATAAATGCAAAAACAAAACTCCCATATCACCTTTAGATAAAACACAAAGAACTAATTTTTAAACTCCTGTTATCAGTCACATAAATGCACTGGAATCACATAGCTCTATGGAGTCTCTTAGACCAAGTACAACAGAATAAATGCATTTAAGTTAATAATTTCTAACAAACAATCCAAATACAGGAATGCATGCATTCCTTTATTATGAGATTCCCACTATCTAAAAGTGTAAGTTTGCTGTGGCATACTACAGCAATGTATTTTAGAAACCACTAAAATATTTTCCTATGGCACAGCACTTGAACATGCCTTCTGTTATTACTCCTCAGTGGAAGTTCCTAAGTACAGTCAGTCTGGCTGGATTTGCAGCATGCCAGAGATTAGCCCATTCTCTGACTGCTGTTCTTCCTCCAAAGTTAGAAAAAGGGGATAAAAATTAACTTTTATTTCTCTGTCCAGTTCACTGGAACAAGAAGAGCTGTCACATGAATTAAAACCAGCCCATACTCACTCACTTCAGTCTGTGCTGACCTGTTTGTGCCCACTGCTTCAGGTGCAGGGGTTGGTGAGAACTCTTCACACGTGGAAAAGAGCGGTGTGTGGCATGCTACAGATTTCACTCAATTCCTCTGAACTCTGACACCTTCCCAGAGTACTGGGCAGTTGTACATTTTAATATCTTTCCCAGTAAAAATAGTTTTACTGTAATAATTACTGAAGGCATTTATTAGTAAAGGCTAGTCAGGGCTGGTAAGTTTTTCCTGTAACTGAAAGCTACTTTCTGTCCTGCAGTTAAGCCCTGTCATTAAACCATTTAACCCAAATCATTAAGCAACCACCACTCAGAATTAACAAGCTATTACAAACAAACAAAGACTCAATCACAAAGCTTCAGCAGACAAAACCACATTTTTAATCTCTCCTTTCCAATACAAGAATTGGAATTCCATTTGAAAGAATTGAACAATACCAAGAGTATATAGATGTGTCTTCTTGTCCAAATAGAATTTTTTTAGATCTACATCAGGACGTTCAGCATGTTTTTCATCATATTCTCCAGTTTTAGGATTCTTATGTCTGAAGATAAAGTGTAGTTTGTAATCTTCTCCACATTTATCTGGTCCAAACATAATTGTGTAAGGTGTTTTGTCAAAAAAGTATTCCTGTAGAAGCAAGAAAGCTGAGCATGTGATATACTGGACATTTTATTACGTCACTTTTGGTGCTTCTTTTTCTTGGTGCAGAGCGTAGTCACCTATCTCTAAAAGGTAAATGAAAAGTGGCAGGGTAAATCATGAAAGGAATTCCAGTCCTCTGGAGTTCTCTACTTCCAGGGAAGGACTAACTCTCAGTCTCTTCAAGGAATATGAATATATTTATATTTACACTTTATCCTTATGTTAAGTTGGAATGCCTGTTACAAATCAAAACACCCAAGTATCTCTTTCCCTCTACAAACATTACACTAGAAGATGGAAGGGAACTAGTTACTGTTCTTCATAACAATTTTCTTTTCTAATAAAGATATGCCCCAGGATATTAATATCCAGTATTTTATAAGTACCTTTTTCTCTCCACATTAAGTAACAGCAACAAACAACCCTGAAAATATCAGATGCAGTTATTCTCCTTCAGAGTATGCTGCATTACAAAGTTCTGTCAGTATCTTTAAACTATCTATGTTTTCTCTATTTGGAATACACAGTAATATGCACGTGCTGATCAGTAAAACTGTTTCACAAGTTATGAGTTAAGATCCTGTGGCTTCTATTAATTCTGAAAGTCATACTAAAWGTACACAAAAGTCCTCTGTCCTGCACATCAGACACCGCCCAWGCAGAACCAAGCTGTCCCTCAAATGAACAACTGATAGCAAGTATTAAGCAAGAGAACATACCAGATTCAAGTCACTGCTGCTGGAGAGAAGTTTAATATATGCACCACCACAGTCAATGCCTTTTTGAAAATTCACTTCRTATCTGAGCAAAGAGAAAGGGAGAAAAACATTCTGAGTATCAGAAAAATATGAATTAACTGCTAATCTGCAGTTCTAATTATGAATATACTAAGACTGCATATTAGTACCTACTGTCAAAACACTTCTATGTAAGCAAAATGTTTTAACTTACTAATAAACATMAAATAAAAAATCTGAAGGAATACTTACTGAACAATCAAAGGTTTATCATCAAAAACAAATGCTTTTGTTAGCATTGCTGATATTGCATGATACTTTGCCACTGATTTTAACACTAATCCTCTGTCTCCAGGCATTGCATTTTCCTTCAGCTCTTCTACTTCCCATCTTCCTAAAACACACATGCACAAAGTCTTTGAAAAAATGCAGTCTGAATAAAGAAATCACAGCCTTGCTGAAAGTAAAGAGTCAGTAACAAATAAAGCCTAGCTGCCAAAACAGGGCAGAAATGTTGGCATCTGATGTCAAAGATGTTATTTCTTGTTGTTCTCGAATTTACAAAAATCTGTAAGTAAACTTTATTACTGTAGATCTGTATCTTTAGGTTGTGGTACCCTACAATGGCTAGAGGAACAAATATTTCTCCAGATTTTATATTTACTTCTACCATCATCAYATTAAAAACATGAGTCACAGAGCACTGGGTAAAGCTAAAGACCTGCATCAATACTTTTTTCTGCTTACATAAAATTAAAATCTCTTGAGTCAAACCTAATCACAGGGTAGATGAAGTTCCCTCCTTCTCCCCAAAGTCTTTCCAGGAATTATCAGATTTGGTCCAAAACAAGCCTATAGCTTTGAAAATAGAAGATTTTATATTTATACATTCTTAAAGTTTGGGATAAATACACCTGTGTCCAATATCCAAAGAACAAGATTTCTTCTAAAAGGGCAGTWACATTTTCTCAGAGACTAACAGGACAAGATTCACTGGGTTTTTTTCCARGAAAGAACACAGCACAAAATACCCTACTTTGACAATCCACTGTAATTTTGAAGAATGCCTGTATCAATGTAAAAAAGAAGAAAACATCAGGAGCTCCTCAGCATGTAATTTAGAGAAGATTCATAAACTGTGATGTGCAAATGAAACAGTGATTYATTTTATTCAGCTGAAGTGTGATTAGTTAGTAACAAACTCCTAGTTTCTTCTAGCCTCATAGACAGGAAGGAGAATTCTATCCTCTTCAGTAGTGCTCCTTCCTGGAAACTAGGGCCAAACAATAATGCAAGGCAAAACAAGACTGGAAAAAAGAATTGGAAAGAACTTAAGAAATGTGTCTTTATCACAGACTTTATTAAATGTTGAATTTTCTGACTTCAAGCAAGTAAGACTGTTCTGGCATTAAAGACAATTTTTTATCTAATATGAAGCCAAGTAAACAGAGAGACCTCATTTCTCATAAGCATCTCATCTGTGTGGCTATCTCCTCTGCAACTTCTTCATTTTACCAATTATTTTTGGTAACCACTAAATTTAGAATCATCAGTTCTACTCTGTTCTGCAAGTTATGCTTGCTTGCCACTTTCTATTAACAAAATTGATTTCATTTGATGTAAGAACAGTAGCAAATACTTCTCTGTTGCAGTAGAAACTTTTTTCTCTTCTCCCCACTCCCTCTTGAATGAAATAAAACTCAGGTTGCAAAATCATTGCACCTACCAAAATTTTAAGCAGCCAATTCCAGACTAGGACAYCACAAGTGCAAACTGCAATGATTAAACCATCAGTGCAATGTTTTCATTATTGCTTTCCAAATTTGGTTTTGGCTACTCTAAGACTAACTTGTACAGGAACCACTGAAGAGCCCTACATTCAAGCACAGGCAATCTGAAAAAGAATTAAAAAAAATATGCTGTTTTAATTTTCTTGTTTCAGAGGCCATACCAAGAGACCAATCCATGAATCAGTAGTAGGACAGATGGAGCAAAATAGAACACAATGCTTTAGAAAACGATTTAACAACTGAAATTGAAGTGGTAAATCTCTCTCACAGGATTTCAGAGAAGATAGTTCTAAAGAAACAATACTCATAAACAAACAGGATTAAATATTCAGTTTCCAAAGGGTATTCTGGTATCATCCATGGCAATACATTGTTGGAATGACCAAAAGAAAAGTTATCTTCACACTAAATAACCCAATGAGCAACATTTAACATCTCAGTTTCAGGATAACAGTCATTATACAAACTAACATTTTTGACCTATGCCATCTAGACATTCAAAGACAAGTTCTGTGTTATTTCTCAAAGAAATGGTTTTTATTTCTCAAAAAGCAACAGAACATCATAAATTACACAGTGGAGGTAAACATTAAAGTTGCTCACCATCATATTTAGCAACATTATCATCCATGTCTTCTTTCAGAGTTACAGACAACACCCACCTAAAAAAAATTGTACTGGTCATTGATCCATCTAGGCAAAGTTGTATTATTTGACAAACAAAGGAAAAATAGCTTTTGTTTCTAGGCTGTCAATCTGTAATACTGATTTTGAGTCAGCATCATGGAACTGCAGGTAGCTCTCAGAACATGCAAAGAAAAATTAAAGGAGAGTAGTCTAATACAGCATTTCAAAATACTTCCTAAAAATGTAAATGAATAGACAGTTAAAAGTCTAAAGTAATTAAATTCCTGAATTATTTAATTCTGAATGAACTTCAGTTTTATAAACAAGGTCAGTTTGGCAGAATGTAACATGCATTTAATGTCAAAAATGCACTGAAAATAGCAAGTTTCAAGTATAATACCTTCAACAGAGGAAATAATACCTTTCAATAGAAAAGAAAAAGAAATCAGCCAAATGAATCTGAACTTTATCTGACAGTACCAGTACACACACATAGCAGAGGGCAAAAGGGACAAAGGCAAGATTCCAAGTGTACTGCACACAGGAGATCCACGCCTGATCTCCACTCTATGAGCAAGACAGGCTTGGCCATCTCATTAAGGGTATCACAAGGTATGCACAGTCTCCACACAAAGAGTTCCTCTGGAAAGGGWAAAAAAGGAAAGGGCAGTCCACCCTCATCTGGACATAGAGCAGTTCTATCTGGAGCCATGCACAGGACTACCTTAAGCCAACAGCGCTGCTGAACTCTTTATTCTATCAGCCACAAGAATACATTCTAACAATTTATTCTGGAAAGAACTGTTTGCATTCTTTCTGAACTATCCTCTGCATGGAGTGATTCAGGGATGAATACTTTCTCTTTTCTGCTTGAACTGCACTCACATTTGTTCACTGTTAACAGAGATGCTGGAAAAGCTTCACAGTAAAAATAGCAAACTAGATCCTCGGCCTACCAGAACAGAGACCAGTGAGGACATAAAACATCTCTACAAGTCATGTGAAAAAATTTTCAAGGCCCATTCTCAAAACAGCTACTCCATTCTTACCTAGTCTTTTCCACACTTCAGGGAAGAAAGGCAGCATGCTGCTTACTTTCTCATAAATCTTTCTTTCATACTCCTTAGTCTTATGTAAATTATGCAAAGCTAGACCAAAAAATCCCAAGCATTGTAGYTAAAACTTTGAACATTAGATTTAGTGGGAAGACAAACTAATCTTTGAACAGTTCTCAAAAAAGCTAGAAATTTGGATGAATGGTATCATTCAAGTACTCCAGTTAAATCTTTGCATCTGTTAATCAAGGTTTTCAGTGGTTTGTTTGGTTTTTTTAACAACCATTATCACCTCTTCTATCTAGTATATTTTTCTGTCATCACAGGTGCTGCTTTTGCACTTAACATTTAGAACTGACACACACCTAAGATCACGTGGAAAGAAAGAGTTTGATACTGAAATGTAATGGCACCTCACCTCTCAGCTAGTCAAACCCAACTGGCTAAATCTTTAGATTATTTTTCTTAATGTCCACAAATCCAGAGTGTATTAAAAGCTTCCTTAAAACACAAACAGAAGAGTAATATATCTGAAATGTTAAGTGTCCAGCTTAGCATTATGATGTAATTGGAGCAAGCCTTAATAGTCTTCCCAATTCTAATCCCCATAAAAATAATTTTCATAAAGATAGTAGCAGAAAAATGAATACAAAATAAGTCCTGCCACTGTAAGTGAAACTGCTGAAAGTAAAGGTTAATCACTTTAAGACATCAACTTACCCCGACAATCCTTCGTCAAAGGTTTCTGTAAAATACACTTCCCCAGTTGGCTTTGGAGTCTGGTACACAACCTAAGAGATATGTACAGATACACATCCCAACATAAATTACAGCTGAAATACACTCTCCTGTCTCCAGAAGTAATCCACCCAGGCACAACAACAGATATTGTTCGCTAGAAACACCYAGCAGCATAAATCCACTCCACCCCCACCCACATTTCAATACTTTGTGTGCAGCCCTCCAACAGTGAGCAGTTTCATATCTCTGAACTTTAAAAGTTGCTTCCTCTGTTCAAAGCTCATAACTAAAGCTTTGTTACATCTTCTGTGAAACAAAACCCTAAAAATTTTTATGAACCTGAACCAAATCTGCTTCCTCCCTGTTTCTCTCTTTATATGTTTTCCATTCCTCTGTTTTCCCATCTATTGCCTACATCTATTTTAAAGAACAGCATACAGATTTTCTGGTAATAAAGACAGTGTCAAAAGGCAGCTGTGACTGATGAAGTCAAGAAACTGGTCTAAAGTCAAAGTTTCAGTGAGACCAAGGTGCTTTCCATTTACCTCTTTAGAAGTGTCATGTTAGGACTTGCAACAAAAGGTTCTGTATCTAGATTGAAGAAAAACCTTTTTCATGACTACTGACCACAGACAGGAGATTTTACACTTGGGCGTAAGTGGGTCATTCTTTAAGTTTGCCCTGTATGTCACATATAGCAAGTGAAAAACTCAGACTGCCACATCTGAGACCCACTCAGTTGTCAAATGCAGATTAATTTGCTCTAGTTATAACTATGCATCTTGTATTTAACCAGCTTGAACTAAAGACTTCTGTAATCTTACCTCTAGAGAAGATTTTTCTCTGTCAACATCAGCTTCTTGGGACTGCTTGTCAAAATTCTCCACTTCAACATCTGCATCCAGATTTTCTTCGTTTTCCATTCCTGCAGTCACTGAGCTAATTATCAGGACACCCAAGCACAGCCAGTCCCACTGGAAGTGCATCTTGGTTATCTGAAGAATTCAAAGTTTTAGAATTTAAATAGAATTCCAAAGATATTATCAGTGTTATTTCAATTTGACCCCAGACTTTATCTAAAAGAGGACAAAACTCCATTAAAATAATGAGAAGTAACTATAAAAAAGTGTTGTCACTACAATATTGTCTTAATTTGCTTTTTTAAAGTTTTTTTTTTATTACTGAGCCCCGAGTCAGACTCTCTTTCCCCTCCTGTTTTCCCTATGGAAGTGCTCATAGCCTGTCTCTTTACCTTGCCAAATCTGACTGCAATATGTATGCTTTTTAAGAACCAAAAGACTGCTTTTATTTTTCTCATTCATAAACCATCTGAACAAGGAATTAAATTGAATCAGTCTCTATAATGCAGCAATAAGTAACACCCCTTTTGTTAGGAAAAATTAAATTATAGCTTTAGGATGTATTATTATCCGCTGCCAGAATTGCATATGCATTTGCCTCTACTTCCAATGACTATGTTAGATGACTGCAGAGTGTATACTGGCTCCAGCTCTAAGTGCCACAAGACACTGTAAGATAGCTTCAGAAAATCTCTTCTGTTTAAATTAATTATCCAGTAATTTTCAAGTTTAATTTAGGTAGAGCAAGAGTTTAAGCTTAAATGCAAATACCTTTCTAATTTCAGGGAAACCTGAAAATCTCTCATCTGTGTAAGTATGAATGTCCGTAGCAGACAATTGCCCCAGCCTCTCAATCTAATCTGCTGTGAAATGACTGTTGCCCRGTATTTTTTGCTTCACATCTGGAAGACATCCAAATCCAATTTTATGTCAGAGTAGCCAGTGGTTTGAGGAAGTGCAGCGTCAAAAATGCCTACACAAGTTTCCTCAAAGGTCTTGCAAAAAATGCGTTTTTTTAAAAATTATTTTTGTCTGAATTTGTAAACAGTATGAAGACAGATTCTAGACACCTCTGCACAGGTATTTATCACTTGTTTCTTACTAATTTATATTCACAGTAAGCTTAAATAAATGCTGGTATTTATTTTGCTATTTTACCACATTTCCAAGTCTTGCATTACTTGCAGCCACTACTGGTTCTATTAAAGCTCTGGTGCTGAGGTACCTTTTGCACCTGAGAGAAGCCACCCTCTCAGGTACATCATCACTCCCCAGAGATGAAATTGTTTACCACTACAACTCGAAATGTCCCAGCAATTACAGATGCTATCTTATACTGAAAGTGTGGGTCTCTTTCTTTCTTTCTTTCTTTCTTTCTTTCTTTCTTTCTTTCTTTCTTTCTTTCTTCCTGGCTTTATCTAATTTGGTAAGCAATTCAAACACTGTAACTGCACCAATAATTACTTCATCATTCATTTTTTAACACCTGCAAGTTTTATCAAGCAACACATATAGAGATCAAACAGTATYAGGGCTTTATTTCTTTTACAATCCATTAATTTAACATTAACTGCACTGATTATGTCTAGAGCCAGGACATACATAAACCACAAGATTACCATAAAGAAGTGTTTCACACACCAGTACCATGTCAACACTAGGAAATAATCAAAAGCTCTTTTTGTGAGACTAACACCTATTTTCCACAAAATTACATTAATCACATTACCATTCTTTTTTTCTCCCCCACTAACATCCACAATTCCTGCCATTCTTTGTGGGACTTTACAACCTTGCTTGAAGATGGTGAGTCTGTGGTTCCCTCTTTTTTTCAGGTCGTACATTTCAATAGTTATCTGCAAATTTTACTAGTGTTTTGTATTTGATTTTTTTTTATTTTTAGGTTAAAACTAGAGATATTGTTAATTCACAGACCTCCTCAGCAGTTCTAGAACTGAAAATAATCTCTCCCTGGAGATTTAAAGTAACTGAGTTTATCAGAGGTGAACATTTAATCTTATGGTGTATCTTTGAACACCTTTGTCTGAGGAGTATCAGCTACCAACCCCATTTTCTTGTTCCTTAACCATCATATTAGGACAAGCACTGAAAGAATTCCATACCAATACCTTCTGGACTCCTCAGCTCCTAGCTAAAGTGTCGAATACTAACCAAGCACCAGACTTGCATTTTTAGCATACAGCTTGCCTACCTTACCTTCCCTAGCTCGTCATGCACGTGGTCTCTGCTTCTCCCAAAGCAGAACGAGAGGCACAACCTTCTCTTCCAGTACATTCAGGTGTGTTGATGTATGATCCAAAATGCTTCCCACCTACATAGCTGTAGTTTTACTGCAATTAGCCCCATTCACTTCTGTTCCATACACACTAACACAGGCACCCAAGAAGACACACTAGCACTCGCCTTTCCAAACAGCTCCCTTCCAAAATTTCTGATGCTTTCCCTTTGTTCCTACTGAATCATCATTACTCCCTGATTCTGCCTAGGACTTCCCTAATTTCCTTCAGCTTTCAATTGGATCTCCTACCTCTTCCTTCAAGAAGAGAAGGCGCATTTTAACCCTTGACCTTTCGATACGCTTTTAAAATAATCCCAGAAATGCTGAAATACGTTATCAAGACCAATTACAGTTATCACTCAACTGCCAGGCAAACATGGTTTTAACCAGCCCACGACATCTTTCACTTTTGTGAACTCTGCCACACCAAAGTCTTAGAATATAAAATAAATCTTTCAACTAAGCCAATGAGATTCTGGTCTCAAAACAGAACTTCACACTAGACATTTAATTATCTTTAAAACCTACTGAATTTTCCTAATTAACACATGAAGACTATGAGAAACTTTTCTTACTCTATTTTCAAGGTGGCAATAAAAATGAGCCAAAAGGATTCTCACTGTTATAATTTCCTCAGCAAAACAAAGCAAATTGGAAGAGCCTGTGGCTCTCACAAAACACCAAACATCTTTACTAGCAATCTTGTCAGTGTATCTAAGTTCAGACTGTAATTTTGCATACAATTTGCATAACTTGGTCACTTTTTGCCATGGGTAACCACAGCACAGCTGCCCATCAGCAGGGCATTTAAGCCAGCAGTACTATGGCACAGCATGCTCTAGGGACCAGCAACAGCGCTGCAGCACCAGCACAACACTGCACCCAAAGTAACAAGCTGCCTTTTCTGAGACACAGACTAGTATCTATAAACGACAAGGCACAAGCTGTAAGCACGGTCTGACTGGATCCCAGAATGTTCTTCCCCACGAGGACAGCTAAGCACCAACACAGGCTGCCCAGTCTCAGTCCCTGGGGCTTTCCAAGACAGTCCAGAGAAAATCTCTAAGCAAGCTGGACCAGCCTCAGGGCTGCCCCTGTTGGGAACAGCAGGTCAGGAGAGACCTCCGGGTGTCCCTTCCCACCCGAATGCTTTGATTTGGGTTGCATGGTGCAAAGGTGTCACCCTGGCACCTCTGTACCACGGTGTTTTGCACACTGTGTACACGCCATTAAGTTAGTGGCATCATTATTCCATCTGCTGCAGAACTAAGTAAGAGGCCAGCATCTTCTACATTACTAACTTTTTTCTGGACTTTGAAAACGGTCATGCCTTTTCCATGTAATTCTGGGAGTTCTGGATTCTCAAGCAGAAAGGGAATAAGACAGCCGTTCTCACTCTGGAGTCCAAAGCTCCTGCAGCCAGTATCAACACATGGGCTTTTCATAGGGCGAAATATCAATTCCATGCMGGGCCACAAAAAGTGCAGGATTTTTTCACAAACCCCTCCTTCC
Organism: Cardinalis cardinalis; assembly: GCA_014549065.1. Taxonomy (NCBI): domain Eukaryota; kingdom Metazoa; phylum Chordata; class Aves; order Passeriformes; family Cardinalidae; genus Cardinalis; species Cardinalis cardinalis. The sequence goes on from JACDOX010000148.1 coordinate 604,875, forward strand.
ATCTGTACCCATGAGCTGCTTTATTCCTCCCCTATTCTCCTACATTGGCACCAACCTGACATAAGGCAACATCCAGCTGTAACTGCTCCATGAAACATATGCAAGAACACTTACAAAATTTAAATTTTTCCTTTATCGGGTGTGAAAACTGTACCTGCCTCCCTTTAAGCACCCTGCGCTGGCTCGGACGCGGAACGCGGAGTTCAGCAGGCACTCCAGCCGCAATGCCGCGCTCCCGCAGGTGCCTCCAGACATCCTGCCGCCGCAGCGAGCTCCACTAAACCCTTCGAGACGACCTTATCTCCCAATTGTAAGAGACAGAYCTTAGGGCCAAACGGCCGCGCGGCGCTCTGTCAGCACCAACACGAACCCGCTTTTTGGGACACGGCCAAGGGACAACGAAGGCCGCGACGCCGCTTCTGCCGCCCGCCTCGGGACGGGGCCGAGCTCCCGGAGCCTCCCCGGCGGCGCCTCCTCCCAGCTGCCCGTGCCACCCTCGGGACCCGCCGCCGCCGGGAGGCGAGGGCGAGCCGGGGCGCCACCGGGGACCGAGGGGAGCGAGGCGGAGCAGGGCAGCCACCCTCCCGTCCCCGCGCCCCGGGACCCACACGCACCTCCCGGGCGGCCGCCGCTTCCCAGGGCCTGGTTACCAAGCACCGCGACGCCGCTCCTCCCACGGGTCCCGGCGGTTACCGGCGGCGGTCCCGGCGCTGCCCGGCCCGCAGCGGGCGGTTACCGGCGGCGGGAGCCGGAGCCGGGCCCGGCCGCTGGTCCCGGCGCATCCCCGGCCGCGCACGCGCACGGCGCCCCCGCCGCCGCCGGGGATGCGGGAGCAGGTGCCGCAGCTCGTGCCGCGCCGCGCCGGCCAATCACGGCGCTGCGCGCGCGGCCCGCCACGGCCGAGCCGAGCAGCGGCGGAGCGTGTGTGGGCGCGGGAGATGGGCAGCTCCCTGCGCCAATCGGAGGTGGCCGAACTGAGGCCAGAGCCAATGCGCGGCTTGATCGCGGCTGCCGGCCCGCCCCGCTAGGGGCGCCTCAGCCAATCGCCCGCCGCCCCTCGGCATTCGGCGCCGCTGAGGGCGGCTTTGTTGGTATGGCCGCGGGAGCGCGTCGGCGCCCATCGCCCATCGCCCATCGCCCATCGCCCATCGCCCATCGCCCTGCAGCCAGGGAGCCGCCAGGATAAAGAATTTTCTAACCTGTAACCTCGAATTAACGAAACCCTTAGTTACAGCGGGATACTCACCCTGACGCTTGAACATACGTGCCGCGAAGCAGAGCGAAATAAAAACATTTTAAATAAGTTACTAAAGCCAAGTTCATATCTGCCTCTTGTACTGAGGACAAGTGTTGGCATGCCCCTTTCAATAGTCCCTAAAAAGATTAAGACGAGAATGGAGACATACCATTCAGAGAATTGAATAACTGTGCTTCAGTGAAAATCAAAATTGTTTGAATAAAACATTGTTAATATTGAACTGTTGAAAGTCGTATGTTTCTTAACCAATTTTTAATTAGTTGTTTTTATTAATTGTAAGCAATGCCTGCTTCTAGCCAGCACTAGTTTTCTTCACAGACTCTTACTGTGATCCTTAAATCAGTTGTGAAAGATGCATGGATTTTATGATTGGCTTTTTGCAAATATTAAAATGAATATTATATGTGTTGTGTTAGAAAGTAATGYTGTATTAATTCTCTTAAGTAGTGTGTTAAATATAGTTTTAGGTTATAAAGAATGCTAAAATAAAAACTATGCTATGTAAGATGCTTTGTTTAAAAGAAAGGACTCGCAGCGAGATAGCAGCCACAGGACACCTGAATCTTTTAGAGAAAAAGAATTTATTGYCCTCTTATCAGAAGAAATGAACTTCTTCCCACCTCGAAGGCGCTGTTAGGATTCGGAGGAAGAAGCTGACACTGCCCAGRCAGAATCCTGTATTTGAATGGAATTTATGCATCATGTATGAGGTGTATGAGAATATGCTACAGGCTGTTGTTTTTAAGGGTTAATCCTYTGTTAACGTGGGGCCTTTTTCAGGCTTGTGCTGCCCAGAATAAGGTACCCGGACGTCCACAGCTCTTTGTCTTTATTGTCTCATGTTGTCCTAATTCAATTTGTCCAAATTATTATTACTCTAATTGTATTACTATTTTTATAACCATTTTATTACTATTAAACTTTTAAAATTTTTAAAAAACAAGTGATTGGCATTTTTCACATCAGTGGAACCTTAAGTTTGCTAAAACGAACYTGGCAAGCTTCAATAAACAGAGCCGAAGGGAACCAAAGATTGGACAGCTGGGATCTTAAGTCTGTGGCCCTTCAAGGATATTGAAGTAACCAGAAGACAGAGAGGGGATTAATGCCTGAAAAACTGGGGACTTATTATCTGAGAAAAAGATGATAAAAAGGACTAAAAAAATGTGGACGAAATTAGCATGAAGAGCATGAAACCAAGAGAGGATAGAATTCTAATTAATGAAGAGAATTATGTAACTTGGAACCAATGAGCGTTAATGCCTTTCTTTGCTAAAAATGTATAAATAAGTGAGGAAGTTTTGTATCTATGCCAGCACAGAAGCTAAAACTGTCACCTGCACACACCTCTTGGCCAAGAATAAAGTAATGCCTTACTCCCTAACAATAAAAAAGGTGAGTGTTGAGGGAGTCTTATTTTTCCCAGTGTTTTCAGAGGATTTTTGGTAACAGAACTMGCTTGAAAATCGTAGTTTGTTACCACACAGACATTTAACATGATTAAGTACATGTACAACAAGCCTGAGGTAGACCTTACTTTGGAGATTTATGTTTTAAACCATATCAAATTACTGAAGTAAAATTCCCCACTCCGTGAGCCTGGTGATCTGGTTTGTAACCTGAAACTCTTTTCGGAGTTATTTTCTTCACCCGCGG
>JACDOX010000148.1:608183-638349 GCA_014549065.1 Cardinalis cardinalis
AGAAACCTCTGCTCTTGTGAGAATGAATGGTTCTTGTGGARCATTAATTATTTACAGCATCAAGCAAAACCTCATTTACACCAGAGTGATGAGAAGGGTATTCTCTGATTTTCTCTATGTAAAAACAGAAACAACGAGTGAAGCACCAAGCTGGCAGCACAGAATGGAAAATCTCATTTAATTTTTTTAAAGTCCAGTCATTTCCTAATACAATTTCAAGTATTCTGATAAGCTTTTGAGCTTGAAAATACGCTTCAAGAACTAGAGAGAAATCTCATTTTACTGTGAAAATGAGATGTTTTGGGAGCAAAATGTATTATTTATTATATTGTACGTTTTCACTGATTTAAATAATTGCTGTGGAATTTCCTCCTTAGCGACCCTGCCCTGTAACAAGTGAATGTAAGGCACCCTGAGTGCAGACACTGCTCCCAACAATGGCAAAATAAGATTTTATGTCTTCATGTAAGTGCTGAGGAGCAAAGGTGTCCCTCAGTACACCTCTAAGCATGCTGAATTACTGCACTCATTTTTAACTGGCATTAAACTCCTAACCTAATGAGGGCTGCAATATTTGTTCCAATATATCTATGTACATACATCTACACGCACACATATATAGCACCACAGTATACAAACAATCCTGCACATAAAAGTCTAAATAAAGTAAAATAAATAAACAATAGACCTCTAAGCAATATTATCAAAATATTACTAGAGGTTGTCTTTGAAAAAAACCACTCTCCTGAACTGTTTTAATAAAAAAAAATTAATTCCATCTCATTCTAAATGAAAAGCACTGTGGCATTCAGAAGACAAGTCTACATTAATGTAACCCATGCAGTACAAATCCACATATTGCAGTTTATTTTCTGCTGTCAGGATGCAATGAGGCTGCAGTCGTGCTTCATGTGCTAAGGAAGTGATCTGGAATTCTGACCATTAACAGGTAGATGTCCAAGATAGATGCTCATTTCCCAAAATTTTTTCAAATGAGACTGCTGTGGTTTGCTCTTTATTTTCAAATTTATGTTGAATTTGAACTTRTGACAAGAATTGAAATATCAGTACATGCTGATTATCTAATTCCAGGATCCAAAATTTTATTTAAATAGATTTTCTTTTTACAAAAATATACTTACAGACATTACTCTTATTTTCTGTAATCAATTCAATGCACAATTCMCTGAGAAGTTATACAATCTTCCAAAAAATACCTGTTGAAGTTTCAAGTTATTCGCATGATAATTTGTAGGTAATTTTTATTGAAAAAAATATTTAACGTAACTTATGGTACATTAAGGCTGAAACACATTTATATGAAGTTTGAGATCAATTTTCATAACATTAAGTTGTTCCTGTGAACTACTTTAAATACTTGCAATGAATATTGACAACTTTTCCTTCAGTTCTAATTTCCCTACAAAACCGACCAGTGTTTTTAATGGAGTTGAACACCGTGTCCTGAATATTTTTCAAAAATGCCTGTATTTTTATTTCTGGTGAAAYTTCTTACACCTTTATGCTTTAGTCCCTGAGGCAGCGGGATAAGGCTGTAATGCCTTATCAATTGTTCATAATAATATCTATTTACTGCTGCCAAACTAAGGTGAGATTTTTATATATGACATATTCCTCAAGAACATGTTATAGAAATTACTAACATTCTTTTCATATACCTTGACATATAAAGACCTAAGATTTATCTCAACTCTTTCCTATTACAGAGTATTAATAACTAAATGGGTATGGAATTGATCTTTTGACCCAGTCCTTTTGTTTTGTTTTGTTGAAGTCAGCCTTGTTTTCAAGAAATACATAACAAGTGACACACCAAAAGTGTATTTTTTTCAGTTTCCAGATGTCTTGATAAGTACCTGGAAAAAACCAAAATCTATTATTTTCTAAAATCTGCAGGATTCTGCCTACGACATTAGTTTTTTCCGTTCTCCCAGCTATGGCTGAGGTTTAAGGCTGCAGTAATTCTCTTCAGTGACTTCTGCTAAGAACTTCTATTTATGACTTTCTGACATTTAAACACTTGSGAAAAACTTGGAAGAATTAAAAACCAGAGGCTCATCTGAAAATGCTGACATAATGTAATTAATGTCGAGGATGGTGACTGAAAAGAGCTTTGTTTGTCCAAACCCAAGTCCTGGCAACTACAGTTACAGCACTGCAAAACTGGAGAATCATCCTGTATGAGCATTTCCAGCRCTGTCTATAAAGTATGTTTAATTTCTCTCCTGAAAATAATTAACATAATTCCTCACTTGTGTTTTTCCACACAAAATTCTATTCAAAATGAAATGTGAATGATTACCAATAGGATACAACTGGAAGAGGCAAAATTGATTTCCTAATGAGAAATAAAAATGCTTTTGTTGCCGCGCTTACCTCACTCAGTATTGCCCAGACCGGGGAATCAGAGGTGACTGATAAACGAATGGCCTCTATTCTCCCTATTGCCTGACTGATGCTGCCTTCTGCAGTGCCATTTTCAAAAGCCCCTGGAAGAAACCCACAGGGCCCACAGGAATGAAAGCACTTCCAAGCAAACTTCGTGGAAAAGCTCCTAATTACAAACTATGCATTAAATCCGGGAATACGTCAGGGGAAAAAGGGTTTTGGGAAAGACTTGTGGGTTGAAATAAGGACAAGGAGAGATCAATCAGGCACAAATTACTGCCATGGGCAAGCCAGACTTGACTTGGGGRAAAAAAATTATTCACATCAAAGTAGGGTAATGAGAAATAAAATCAAATCGTAAGAACACCTTCCCCCAAGCCTCCCTTCCTCTTGGGCTAACCTTTGCTCTGGATTTTCTCTACCTCCTCATGCCCAGGTGTGCAGGGGGACGGGGAATGGGGGTCGTGGTCAGTTCATCACACSTYGTCTCTGCTGCTCCTTCCTTCCTAAGGGAAATGGCATCCTCCCCCTCCTTCTTCACCGGCCTTGGTGTCTGCAGGGCTTTTTGTCTCATTGTTCTCCCTCCTCTCCCCAGCTGCAATTGTTGTTACACAGAGCTTTCCTGCCCCCTTTGTAACATGTGTTATCCACAATGGATAACACATCCCCTCACTGATGGATTCAGCCTTGGGCCCTGCAGAACCTTTACAGGGACTGTAATTAGTTCTCCTCTAATTAGACGTCTTGGCTTTTGCCACGGGTGATATTTAAATCAAAATAGAAGAGTCATTGGTCAAACACCATACACTACCATATGCAGGAATGCAAAGGGTTTCTTTTCCTTACTAGTTCACCTTGGAATGTTGAACTTATTTAAGAGTTAATGAAATCCTTAAGAGCAGAAACATTTTACAGGCAGGAACAAAATTACTGGTTTTGAAGTAACAATAAATAATTTACCTATTTTTAAATATCCATCTTTGGTTGCTGGATAGTTAAATTTACTTCCATTGTGAATCAATTCTTTTCTTAGTGTTTCCTGTAAAAAATAAAACAGTAACATTTCAAGAAGTATTTCCTAGATTATGACATTTTATGCTGAATATAATTCTGAAAATGAAATACGGTTCTAAATGAGAGACTTACATCAGCTGGCAACACTTCCACAGTAGTGTTGAACAGTTTATCACCAGGGTGCTCCATGTTTCCACTTCTGAACAAGTACCTAATGATAAAGGTGTATTATTTCCAGGTATTTTATACTTTAGAAGAGTTCTAGGGGAGTAATTCTTTCCAGTTTTGAAGGAAAGTTTCAGATACCTTATCTTTATATATTTTGGGCAATAGAGAACAGAAATAGGCCTTGAAACTAGAAACTAAACCATAATGCAGGATTTCTATTTTAAACAGAACAAATATTTAAACCATCTTTCTCTGGGGCCACAAAGGCAAGTGTTCCCCATTTTTGGTGCTCAAGTTCCAAATAAATTAAGTGTCCATGTTTAAATGGCTGAGGAAGATCTGCCCTCTGATCTGTTCCTGTCATTGTAAGACTGAGGTGGAATGGGCTTCTGGAAGGTGGGTGGCAGCAAAAATTCCTGTTTCTACTAGGCCATATACTACATGCCAGGAGAATTCCCCTTTTTTATCAATACTGGTCAGCTCAGGTGCTTCTAAAGAATTTCCTTTATAGCCAGTAAGCAAGAGCATTGACCAAACAACAATCCAAGCAAAACCATCTAAGAATAAAAATCCCCATTTGGTTTTAAATTCCTGGCATGAAGAGTTCTTAGGGGTTTAGATTCAAAAAGAACTAGGAGAAGTTAAATCATCAAACTCTCTCCTCTGATATCAAACATTCAAGGCTTAAACCCACCAAATATTATAGGGTTTAGCATACATTTCACAGACTAGCAATGTAACGGGGCTGGGACTGATGCCTTAAGTTTAGCTTTCATATTTTCCAGATTCTGTACTGCATTAGTATATAACTGAATCACATATAAAGTGTTAGCAAGCTCTCCTCACAATTTAGTCAGACAAAACAATCCTTTCCCACCCTGAGAACCATGGACACCATTGCAGCTTCAGGCCCCAAAAAAGTGTAAACAACAGCAAATTGAGGGGAGCAACCTGGGAGGATGGGACTGCATAACTTGAAGCTGTAATTGGACAATTAACCCCAACATGCAAATGGACCAAAACTTACAAAAGTGTGAAAATCCATGACCCATCGTCCATCTCGGGTGTAGCCCTGGCCAGGCTCTTGCACTGCCCAAGGTGTGTCCTTTGAAGGCCTTTTAATAAATCCCTGCTTTATCCTTTAGCTCTGCCTAGCCTCTGTCCCAGGGAGCCTCTCAAGGCGTCAGGACCAGCCATTAGACAATGCATATGTCAGTTAGCTTCACCCAGGGCGGCTTCACAACAACAGGAACATGCAAAACTACAGCCTCCCCAGCTTTCAGAAAGCATGGACCAGCTAATTAATACAGAACACCAGTGCTTATTGCAGCAACTGTCATTCACTGCACTCCCTAGGTGGAGGTACAGACCTGACATCATGCAAACAGCCTTTCTGCTGGCAGCTACACAGCTTTCATCCCTGACACCACTGATGAAATTCATCAGTTAAAAACGAATTCCTTTGAGAGTTATCATGGAAAATATTTACCTGAAGAAATAAATAATACTATTTACCTGAAGAAATAAAAGGAAAAACAATTCAGAAGCTCTTTAACTACCAATGTAGACATGTATTTCAGGAGGAGATCTGCTCAAGAAGAGCAGATAAATAGTAAATCATGGATTTTTTTTAGTAACAAGGTTTATGCAAATAGTTGAGCACCGATAACTTCAAAGAGAATCAAGCATTTCCAAACTGGATCTGTGTAGGCTTCCATGTTCCATATCATGTAATACTTACTTTTCAACTTCTAGTGGATTTAAAAATGTGAACCTGATGTAGTCACCTGCCACTGGAGCTAAGGCCCAAAAACAGTCTTGTCCTTTGTAAACTTTTTCCAAGGTATGTTGCGCGTATATTTTTAGGCTTGTGTCCACTTTTGCAGGKGGATTATTATGTGCTTTATGTAGCAAAATTTTTCCAAAATCTTTATCCTGTTGATATAAAGAAATGTAATTTCACTCATACAATGGAAAAAAGTGCATTGATATCTAGGAAACTATTCCAGAAAATAATCACCTCAGTGTCAAAAGATACACCATCTATTTTTAGTACATATAGAATATTAATTTCACTGTAATCACTGAGACTCAATGTTACAATTTGTAGACAGAGCTGTACTGATTGTTTCTTAGCTGCCAAGATTTAAAAATAAAAATCTTCAGAGGAGGCCATTTCATAGTTGTCTAGGATGCCTCGTGCCAGAACACGGGATTGCTCGCTCTGCTAAAGGCTACGTGCATCTCTGCTCTGACCCAATTGAGAAACCTTGTCACTAGTCCWGATGGCACCATCAGGAGATTCCTGAAGTCTGGTTCATCGCTGCTCACGTGCTTATCAGATGTGTAGTTTGCCCTCCAAACTGGCCCTAGAAATCTGTGGCCATCAAGTTAGGCACACCTTTGTGCTACCTTAGCTGTCCCTCTTACTGGGAATGTGAGCTGCTCAGGCAAAACCAATTGTCATGGCTCTGTGAGCATGGAGCAGAGCGCCTGACACCTTGTGTTGGGAAGAGGGTTCCTGCAGGCCATGAAATGCTGCTCACATGAGGGATTCTAAGGTGTTTGTGCAGGAGCAGCACTCCACCTGCAGCTGAGATGCCAGATCAAAATTCTCTACCAAACCTGTAGAACATATTGGGATATTGAAATGCCATATAATGCCAAAGATGTGGTCCTTGAAATTCGTTTGAGAAATAAGTCAGAACACAAGCATATAATGTAAAAATATGGCATTGATTTCTTGTTCTTACTTTCAAATTCTGTATCTTCCCAGCCAGCGATGAAAAAGTTCCCATATGCTGAAAGAGAGATGGCTTAGCACGGATCCGTAACTTTGACTTTTCCTTTTCACAGTGTGCCTAGAAAGAAAGTAAAAGGGAGTGAAGGATTATTTAACCAAGGAGAGACAAGCTATGTTCCATAAGGCAATTTCATTATGTAGTTAAGAGTGTGGGTTCAGATGTTTTATCCATATTTAAATGAGCAATCCTTAAATTAACAGTCACCTTCTGTCAGATACCCTGTTTCTAGACCAAAACTCGTCATTCCACTCATGCCGTTACTTAGATTTGAAGGCTCAATCACCAGTAATTCATGGATTTCTGCATAGTATGTGATGAATCACTCTCAGGGTGACAAAAATTGACTCAAATCTAAAACTGATGGATTTCTTAGCTGTTTCTGGCAAACTTTATTTCAACTTTTAGTCTTGCCAAATCATTCTAATTAAACTATTTTGACCAAAACTGACCTTCTTTAGAAGGATTCTGGTTACATTTCAATATTCATAATTTTGCCTCTTCCTGTTGTGTTTGACAGGCTTTAGTGTATTCTAAGTTATGGATCTTTTATCACATAGTTAGAGAAAGCCCTTAAATACTGTTTCAACCACGATTTTCTGRTTTACTACACCTGGGATGTGACATATATCAAGGAATTAAATAACTATAATTGGTACTAATCTTGTCGTTTCTTGATATTTGAATGATAGCAAACTACTTCTTTAAATATAATTATTTTTCTTTGTATATATAGAGCACTGTGGTCTGATACAATGACACAAACATGCCACAGTAATTAATATGACAATGAAGCATAAGGCAAGGAACAAAGCAAAGAGCTAAAATGAGACCCCCTGAGATGGACTCTTGGTGCTGCCACAGGATTCTTATATGAGTTTGGAAGATCATTTAACTTTTCTGTATTCCAGGTCTCAGACCTTAAWATTTGAGAGGATAATATGCTTACCTCTTCCATCAAGTGCTTTCAGTTTCATAAAAGAAAAATGTTACATTAAATATACCAATGCCTTCTAAAGCCAGAAGTGATTAAGTCTTCACTCAGCTGGCTTAAAACCATCAAAACTCATGAGGGATTTATGGTTGCCACAGGAGTACTAATTAAAAGTTCAAAATGCCCTGGAAAGCTATTAAAAAAACTAATTTGGTTTTTTTTTTGTCCACAGCAGATGTTTAGCAAAACAACATAAAACCACAATACGTTGTGTGCAAATCGATTTACTGGCAAGTGTTCCTCTAAAAGGCGCCAGACTTGAGTAAAGAAGAAATATTTTTAAGAAAATTAATTTGTAATCTTTCTACTGACAGGGTTTGCAATTCATGCTCTGCAGGAATGCAGACCCTAGAATGTCTTGTTTTGTGCTAGGGCAGCACTACCAAAAGAGCTGCTTCTGGCAGCCCTGAGGATGCTCAGTGGCATGGGGCTGCTGTGGTCATTCCTGCAGAGGCTGAGATGGGGCTGCTGTGGTCACTGAGATGGGGCTGCTGTGGTCACTGAGATGGGGCTGCTGTGGTCATTGAGATGAGGCTGCTGTGGTCATTGAGATGAGGCTGCTGTGGTCATTGAGATGAGGCTGCTGTGGTCATTGAGATGAGGCTGCTGTGGTCATTGTGGCACAGCAAGGACATGGACCTGTCTTGTTGGACCCAGAGGAGTCCACCAGGGTGATCAGATGGCTYCTGTGAGGAAAGGCTGGGAGAATTGAGATTGTTCAGCTTGGAGAAAAGAGGGCTTTGGAATTGCAGCCTTTCAGTGCCTGAAGGGATCCTGCAAGGAGCACAGAGAGAGGCTTTTTACAAGAGCCTGGAGTGACAGGAGAGGAAGGAATGGATTCCAGCTGAAAGAGAGTAGGTTTGGATGTTCTTTCCTGTGAGGATGGTGAGGCACAGAAACAGGTTGTCCAGGGAAGCTGTGGATGCCCCATCCCTGGAGATGCTCAAGGCCAGGCTGGATGGGGCTCTGAGAAACCTGGTCTAGTGGAAGGTGTCCCTGCCCATGGCAGGGGGTTGGAATGAAATGATCTTTAAGGTCTTTTCCAACCCAAACAATTCTGTGATTCTATGCAAACACATGCCGAACATCCTTCACCACAGGATGTCACATGGAAACCACAAGCAAGTGCTCTGCTGACCCTCCCGTGTCACACAGCGTGGGATCACTTTGAGACACTCTTGGTTGGTTGGAAAGGAGAAAGTGTGAGGGGCTGCCARCTTGGCCTCTCTGGTGCCTACAGGAAAGTTCACTGCTTTAACCTGTCAAACAGAGAAGGTTCCTCAGCTGGGACCCCCAGCCTTCTCCCAGTCTCCACTTTCTGCATTCTCATGAGCAGCCCCAGCAGGTCCTGCCGCTGCTCGTGGCCACCCGAGGGCCATGGGACACTGATCTGCCTCACTGGGTCTGCTCTACCCACAGCAACTGAAATGGCAAATGCAGGAGTGGAACTCAGTAGAAGCCTGGGAACAGCACTCTGCTTTGGCTTGATGGGAGCAGACTTCCACAAGCTGCCTGCCTGCCTGCCTTTTGGGAACACAGGTAGGAACCAGGTCTTAGAAGATGGAACAGCCATAAAGAAAGTATTTCATCTATTGGATGGAAGTTGGCACGTGTTAGATCTGGAGTAAGTGATGACAGCATAATAGCATCTGGTTTTTCATCTGTTTTCACAGGCAGGCAAGAGCTGAAATCAGTTTCTTGAGGCACACTCCACCTCCTATGAGCTGGCCTAACCCACAGAGCAGGATTTAAAAGCTTGCTGCTATCTGTATGAAGTGGGTCTGGAGACTCTGCAGTGCATTACTAAGTCTAAAACCAGGGACCTTCGCTATCCCCAGAAGTCACTTGTGCTACAGGGTAAAACTTGAAGCTTGCTTGTTCTGTTTCCCYTAATCTCCTGCTCTGCACAGCTCCTGTCTGTTCCTTCCTGCTCCTTTATCAACACAAGAGTAACACGTGCAAATCCTGGAGCAGGAACTGGCCGCACCACTTAAAACTCCTGAATCCTAAACCTCAGGAAGAAGTAGAAACTCTGGCCAGTCCAAAGTAAGTCCAGTTTGAGAGATTTATATTCCACTTTTTGAAAATGAATTTTGTCACTGAGAGTGTTTGAATGTTATTCATCTTCATAAGCTCACAGTTATACTTACTGCATCCTTTTCTGGATTGCACACTTTCACCCAGAGCAGGTGGTCTATAAGCCAGTCTATAGGCTTGTCCTTATGGAACATGAGAAAAAATTCCACTAGGAGTGGTAAGTCTTCTGATTTAAACAATTTTCCTGAAAGCAAGACAAGAAGTTATCTTTTTATTGCTATGCAAGAATCACCAGCTTTATGTTTAAATGTAATTTATTTAAATAAACGTTTAAGTATCACACCGGCCGTGCATACATGAGTGTAATTATGACATTTAATGAAAAACTTGACATAGAATCTGGCTTTGAAGAGTTCTGATCATCCAGCTCTTTGATATGGGATGCACATTCTTCTCCACAAAGAAAAGGAAATTTTGGGGKTTTTTTAATAGATTGTTCAAATTCCCTTCCTGAAAAGAGAACTACACATTACAGGGGCACATGTTTCCCTGAGGTGGAACAGTTTCCTCCTTATGGGCACTCAATTATAGATTCTGTGCTGAAGAGACTCTGTGTGAACAAGACAGTTTTACAGAGCACAAAAAGGAAACTACTTTGAGAGGGCTGTTTCCTGAAGAACCAAGGAAGTTTTGATATGCAGTTTCTTTCATGCTTTGAGATGGGATTCTGACTGAGACCTTTTTGATCGACACAGCTCCAAATGCAGTTGATCCTGCTGAGGTCTTAATACTTACCAATAAATCCAAGCTGTGAGAACTCCAGAACCATCCAATCCTGGGACTGTTGAGCAACAAAGCTTTTTATGCTTTCAATGAAATCAGGTTTGGCTATAATATCATCTTCCAGCTGCGGGTGGGGGAAATGCAACAGAAAAAGAGAAGGCAAGCAATGATTTTATTGTTTGCAGAGGGGGTGGTGACGTTGCCACAAGCAAGTGGAAACTGCATTGTGTTTAACTGCTGTACCACGTGTACTGAKGCTGTGCCAACCTACAGTGCATTGGTGTTTAGTTTCTACACTTATCTCTGGTTTAGTATCACTCATTAAGTAATTATCCACAGGAGTGACCACAACACCATGGGTGCTTCTCCCTTGTTTGATGAAGGGGAACTCCCTGCCTTAGAGAGATCTCACTCAGAAGAGAACATTCAGCAAACAGACAAGAGGTTAAGGAAGACAGCAACAAGCAGTTTGTTCTTGGGTTGTGTGAGCACTGAGAAGTGAGGAGAGCAAGCTGTCCAAGAGGAAAGGTGTCTAAAAGCCCCAGTTCCCATGCAGACCCTGTCATTCAGGCAAGGTGACCGAGAAGGACGGTGCATGGTCACTGAGATGCCTGTGGAGCCCCACGGTCCCAGGGGACACGGGACATGAGGGGCTGTGCTCTGTGAGCCACCCTGAAGGACAGGCACAGACAGAGCTTTCAGGTGTGGTAAAGGCCAGCACAGAGCACAGCAGCAGAGCCAGCTGAAGGGTACTGGGAGAGGACACTGACATCCATCAGGGAAATGGGAAAGGCACTGGCTCCATTTCTGCCTGGCTTTCAGACAAGAACTGGGCATCTGAAAAGCCAGAAGCTGTTCCTGCTACTGAAACCGAGGGTTAGGAATCCAGACAAGGAGGTTGGAGGCAATGGCACAAAGGAAATAAATGTATTCCAGAAATAATTAAGGAGCAAGTAATTCATGGTTTGAATTCAGTATGAGTGTGAAAACACAGGAAGAGAAGGCAAAGACTTCAGGAAAATATTGCTGGGGTGTAGTATAATCATATAGTAATTTATTCTAACTGCTGTACTTGACTGGCCCTGCTGCACGTGCTGGAACCGGCTTCAGAAAGCTGAACAGCTAGAAAATTAATCCTTTGGGGAAAAAAGCCCCAGCCAAACAAACCACGATTTCCTGCTGGCTTTGGGTCTTCAACTGAAGCAGCAGGGTCATCATCAAGAGCTTGAGAGATCAGGCCCAGAGCTTTTAGCTGAATTTCTGCTYGCTACAAGCGTAGGGCTGGCTGACAAGAAATGTGCTGGCAACAGTGAACCAGAATAAGTAGAATGAAGTTAGGAAATTGAGATTAAGAGATCTGTTGTGACCCTGTCAGCTTTTGCTGATGGTAAGACAAAAAATGTATAGGTAGAGACAAACTGACCAAGATGAATGCTTCTCAACAGATTCTGAGATCTGGGGAATGAGCTGAGGTGACAGTTAGGCAGAAGAAAACAACAACAACAAACTCCAAACATCAATTCACAAGAAATCTGGCATAAAATGGAATGAGCTTAAAGCATTAGCCAGGAGCAAGCTGTAAAGGGAGAAGAGCAAAGAATCAAAGAAGGTTTTAGAGAATCCTTAAAGAGAAATTGAGGGGCACCAAAAAAGGATAAGAAGCAGACTGGAGTATCTCAAAAAGCTAGGGAGGCCACCTCATGGAGAAACACCATAGAAAAGTATGCAGAACCAGTGAAGATTAAAAGCACAGGGGCTGTGATGTAAAGTGACTGTGACTGTGACTGTGACTGTGTGACTGTGACTGTGGTTATGAACAGAAAGTAATTCTGAAGTCTGAGGTGGTCTTTCCTGAAGCTGACAGTGATTATTCGAGGATGCAGTTTGATATTCCATGTAGCACAAGCCATTCAAGTTATTTATTTAACCCTGTAATTTGTGTTCAACTAAAGCACATCTTGGAGAACCTCTCTCATTGCTTAGAGATTCCAGTGTCCCTTTTTTTCAGTATGTTATACAACATTTCATTATCCTGCATGTTTAGTACTTTGCACCCAAATACAAATTTGATTTTTTTTTCTGCCTTCAGCTTACAGCCACTTGTTTTCTCATATGCTCTTATCTAACAAAGGAGGTTGTGCAGCTGCACACAGCTGGATCAGGAAATTTAAGATATGAACTGCCTAATCCACTTGCCCCATTGCCATGGGAAGGCCAGCAAAATACATAATCACAGCTCATTTCCCTTCACTCATCAGCACCTTTGAATGAAAAAATATACTTCCACCACAGCAGGCCTATGAAAATTTCCTACATGGTAGGTACCAGATGGGTCTCCTTTCATTTTGCTTATGCAGGCTGTCTGTCTAAGAGAAGTAAAAATGAAGTAGTAACAAAAAAGTGGAAGAATACAATTAAAGTTTAGGCATCTGACAGGAAGGTTCTTCCTTTCTGAATTTTATTAGGGTATTTTTACATTTTGTCTCACTGACAATGAATTGTGAAAAGTGTGGAACTCCTCTCAGGAGCTCCACCAAATAGCAGCCATAACCTAGAGTCTAGTGAGGGGAAGAAAAAAAGTCCATCTAAAGAGTACTCGTGAACTCACTGAGATATTGCTCAGGCTTTAAATCCATTACAGAAATGCTGCTGGGAATGAGTATTACTAGTGTGTGTATATATATATAAAATATATAAATGCACAAAGCTTTCCCAGGCTCCATATGAGGTAATAAAAATCACAGCAGTGGTTCAGGAAACTACTACAAGTTAAGTTAGAACTTGATAAGAGATTTTATCTGAAGAAGCTAAGATTTATTTAATGGTTAATTTTTGTTTCATCTCAGTGCTAATGGAAAACTGCTGTATCTGTGTTTCTTTCAGATTTGAAATGTTTGATTCAGCAGYGAGCTAAGTCTACATGGACGAGAAATGACAGATGCATGCCCTCACTCTTAGGCTGGGGTTGGATTGCCTGCTTTTATGGCTGTGTTATGGTCCCATTATTGTCAGTGCTCCAGGGGTCCCTGGTGCATGCCAGGAGGTTTAGTGAAAGTGGAAACCAGGCCCTCAGAGTTCTCTAGGGCTGGGGGGAACAAGAAGCTTTACGTAGAGGAGTCGATCAGTGGGTAATCAGTGGGTTGGCTTCCTCCCAGAGTAAGCCTGTTAGCTTCAATGGACTTCACAAAAAGACCTGAATCCTGCTCAGCAGGATCCCAGAACAAGTGTTTGCTCAGCAGGGATCCTGTCTGACTCAGGACATCAGCTGTGCCCTGGACGTCAAGACTGATCACGTGTGCTTCTCCTCTTTCCAGGCTTGGGAGCTAGCRCCAGCCACTCCATCAGTTCCAGCCCTGACTAAACTAAACAAAAATCTAGCCTAGCTCAAGTTTTGCTTAAGATTACTGAGGTAAATATTGTACCAGTTTAAGGAAAAGTAGTTTTCAGTTGTTTGCTTTCCTTTAACACAAGACCTCTAGACGGAGGAGGACATAACTAAGTTTGTGGCAGCGAGTGCTTCTCACCTGCACTCTGCAGAGCAGCTTTTGGGCAGACCAGCACCTGTGCTACAGCAGCAGCTGCAGGCTGCACACAGAAACAGAGAATGGGATATTGTAGGAACAGTATGAAGAATGCTATGAGGAAGGTATAGTTTCTTTCTGAGAAAATTCCAAAGCAGACAAAACTCCCACCAGACCAGCACCATCCAGGCTTTGTCYTTAGTGACACAGTTCAGTCGTTATATAATGTCTCAGACAAGAAACCACACGTTCTCAATTCCTTTAGAAATACAAATCCATAAGTAAGTCATTGGGGTGCAAATACGAATCCTTGGAGAGCTTGGTGACAGGAAGGGACATCGAGTGTCTGGCAGCATCCTAATGTTTCACTTCACTGGGTTTCCTATACCTTGATGCTCTCGTGCACTCAGTAAACTTGGAAAATGTTCTTAAAGATATACAAAAGCCACAGGAAAAGACTTCATTTTCCATGAAACCATCATTGTTCAAAACACAGCATTTTTGTTTGCCCACCTGTACCCTGAGCACCTATGCCACATTGGAGAACAGAGCATGGGGACCCTTAAGCAGCCCAGCTCAAATGTGAGTTTGCTGAATCCTGAGAAAAACTGTAGGAGTTGCCAGGTCCTGCAGTCTTCTGCTTCCAGGAAACCTGTGATGTCCTTATGGAATACCAACTCTGAGGCAAAATGCTCTTCCGAGCTTTTTAAAAACTGTTGAAATTATTGAGATAGGTGAAATTTTATAGATTGAGCAGCTCTTATAAATTTTGGAATCTGTGGTGGTCATTAAGATCTTTATGGAGTGCAAATTAGCACAAATCTTGAATGATGGTTAAAGCTAAGCTTAAATGCATGGGGATCTTCCTAAAGGCTAACACAAGATTTTCTGGATAATTAAGGATCTGTGCCAACTTGTGGCTGACCTTATCTCAAGTATCACTCGACTGGTACGTCCCTGTCTGAAATATTTCACTTCGTTGTCATCTGGGCTATAAGCTGAACCTGTCACTACTCTTTTTCCTGGCAGCAGTAAGTAAAAAGATACTAAAGTCTGACTTTCTTAACCTAATCAAATGAGGGTTTCATGCTTCATTCACCTTGCTCTTCAACCTCACAAATGACAGGAAGGTAGAGATGGTTTTAATCAAACAGCACCTGGCTGCAAGATGTAGATAAATACAGAAATATGGGGATGCTTGTAAGGAGCATAGGCAAAATACACAGAAAATGACGTTAGATTGCTAGTTTTATTGAGGCCTTTGAAAGGAAAATTGCCAAAACTAATCATCAGTACAGAGGTATTGCTGCTACTTAATGATAATGTGGACGTACCTGTAAATAAAATGTTCCCTTAGGTTGAGCATACAGCATTAAAAAGCTATAATCCAAATTCTGTTTAGTTCTCCACCTAAACAGAAGCAGCAAATTCTGATAAGCTTTTTGAGGGGGTTGCAAGAGTTATTTCTATAATAAGAGAACTTCTAATGCTCTGCATTTTTTGTCTCTACAATAAAATTTTAAGGTTGTATATTCCAACCCATTGTTAAGTACAAAAGCATTCACCTACAATCAATGTAAACATTTGTAAATAATTTTATTTTCCTGTAAAAGTTAACATTAAATAAACAAAAAAAGATCTCTGTCAATGGAGCTTGAGAAAATATCTAACAAGTTATTAATATCAAATGACTTATAATATTCTACTAATTATTTTATAAAGAGTAGAAATAAAGACACATGGATTATTTATAGATGAAAAAGTAGATGGTTTTACATATGAACAGCACAAGAGCAGGTTCATAACCATAATTTTCAGGTTTAAATATAAACACATATTTTGTACCTCATTTGTCTCATTTTACCAGAGGACAACAATGATGTTTGATAATCAACACTGAAAGACCACAGAGTAATTTATTGGTAGTTAATTAATGTAAAAGTATAACTGATCCAAATCTAATCATATCTAAAACTAAATTATAAGTATGTAAACTTGCTTATGGTCTATGGTATGAACACAAAAGGTTTATCTATAAAGCCAATATACATACAGACATATATGTAAATATACTAGCTGATTTCCTGCAGCCTAAACTCTTAGTACTGCAGCTCTCTTGCTGCATTGTTGCAATGGCTTCTGATTTATTGTTGATGAAGAAAACTACTTTCCTCCAATAAATATGTATTTTTTAAGGTTATAATGTCTGTCTTGCTGAACTTGGGGCATGGGAGTGAATGAAATCACCATTAGGGGTGCAGTAAGAGTAGATAAAAGCCCAGTGACCACCATAAGTCAGGTCATGAATTGAACCCCAGTAGCTGTCAGTGCTTAGCCAGAGGGCCACGTGGGCTGTGTGTTCACAGAGCCTCTCCCTCCTCAGTTACATTAAAGATTTTTCTATTTTCCCCTTATGACAGATCATAGAGCCTATTACTTGTTGCCATTATCCATCTGGTTTCAAACCTCTTGGATGCCAAGACCTAAAGGAGCTGCCTTGGCTCTCACCCTGAAGCTGATGTGCAGCACAGCATTTCTCGAGATCCCCTTGTAAATTTTTTTACCAGTACAAGTGAGGTCCTTTAGCTCTGACATTATCAGCTCTAGCAAGGCTGACTTTCTCTGGATTTTCCATTTTACGCTCTTAGCAAGAGCTCTTAGGTTTTGCTCAGCAGTCTTACCGTACTCGGTCCTCAGAATCTCCGAGCGTTCTCTCCAGGTGGGAAAGGTCTGGGTAATAGGAAGCAGGAGGAGAAACAACCTCCAGGACTCCAGACTGGACTTCTCTGGGGAAGCTGGGAAGAGAGCCCCAGTGAGACCCTGTTCCTCAGAAAGACTTGGGAGGGCAAGCACAGAGAGCAGCTCCCCCAGGTTAGGTCTGCTCCTCCAGAGTGGAATTCAGCACTCTAGCGAAGAGACTGGCAGGGAATTTGGAACCAAGAGGGGCTGGGTCTTTAGCAACCATCAGCACAGACGGGCCAGGAGCTCACCCAAGTCTCAGGAAACTCTGGAGAGAAGTGTCTCTCAGAAGCCCTGCCCCTCCTGCAGCTGCAGGTGCTCACTAGCAGTGCAGAGACAGTTGCCAAATGCAGCAGCGATTCACAACCAGTCCCACTGCCCAGAACAACGCACAACCCTTCCCCTGCATGAGAGCTCCCAGTTTCCTCACCATTGCTCCAACCCTAGTTCTACTTTCTAAGCAAAATTATACTGTCCCACAGCAGCAGTGGAGAACAGGGAATCTGGAKCTAGTCTCTGCTCCAAGAATTAAATTTTCCATTTAAAGAGACAGTGAAAAAATGAGTAACCTACTTCGGGAGCTAAACCTGGAAGTCAAATTTCCCCTTTCCTCCAAAAAACCACAAAGCAACTAATCAAAAAATCTAAACAAAACCCACCAACTCAACAAATAACCCAGCAAAAACAACCAACCAGGCCTCAGGTGCATTAATTGCATCATTTYAAAACCCCAACACAAAACAGGTAGAGCAGTGGTTTCAAAACTGAGTTTCTGATTTCCTATGGTTAGTAAACAAAAGATAACACTAAAAATTAAACACATCAGAGTACCAGCATTATGGGGAAAATATCAATCTGACGGTGTAACCCTGACAAAGCAAATAGTCTGTGGAATTTTTTCAAAAGCCATAAAGCAGTAATTAAAATTATCKGCGTGTTTAAGTTGCTGTAGGTATCGTACCTTGGCAGTGCCAAGAAGGGAGGTACGATACCTGCAGCAATTTAAACACCCAGATTTAAACTGCCTCTTCCCCGTGTCCTCCCAGCTGAGCTAAACCCTCTGAGGGCAGGAAAGGATGAAGATTACTTTGCTGAGTGTTCTGGGAAAACCCCCCACACAACAGAGCCTGGGAAACCCTGAGTGAAGGAGGCTGTGCAGAARCCCTGAAATGAGGAAGGAAAGGGCTCCTCCAGGGATCTCGTTCCAGGAAGATGRGAGCTAGCAGAACTGCAGTGGGAACCAAGCTTCCCTTTGACATCCCTAGGGTTAATCTGGCAGGGCAAAGACCACCCAGCTCATGCTGCCCATCATGCAGTAGCATTTAGGATTATAAATGTAATCCCACTGCTGTCCCAAGTTGCTGAAAAATAGTAAAAAAAAAGGAGACAAAGACAGCTGGGGAAACATGGCTGTGTGGTGGMACCAGGGAACACAATTTAGTGGTGGCAGGGCTGGCCTAATGAACTCTGTTKTTCATACAGGTCTTGTCCAACCAAGGAATTGTGTGACTCTGTGACACATGCCAGGTCACACTGCAGGGTTGTGTAGTCATACATGCCACCTCAGGTGCATCAATTGCATCGTTAATTTTGTGGGGAAAAGACTTAGGCTCTAGTAAATATTTATCAGAGATTTAAGCTGAGACCTTGACTGGTTAGTTAGAGCACATTCATCAGATAAGAAATGAAAAATAAATTGATATACCTACTTCTGTTCTCAGTTTCACAGTGTTATGGCATACATATTGAGAGTGCACCTTTGCCTCAGTTGCATTTCAGTGTTGACATGTTCTAGTTCTTTCCATAAAATCTCCAAATACATTCACACTGCTGGCTGAGTGTAGGACTCACCTGGCTTTAACACTTTCTGCAACATTCCTAACATACTCTGCATTCACCTAAGAAAAGAAGGAAGGGTTTCATTAAAAGTCCCTCATTTTTGTATCAAACAGCACTTTGTAGGGAATACGTACATGCAAACACTTAATTTTTTTTTCCTTCCAAACAAATGAGCTATGTTACAGCAGCATTTCTAGTAAGGAACAGTATGGGTTTTTCAAGCCAGGCAAACTTTCACTATAGTTCACTTTTGCTTCCAGCTATCTCCAGCTGCCATTTCTGGCCCTGGTTTTCACTGCTTTTGCAGAAGACCAGGCTGTTTTCTGGCTAAAATTCTGTTCTGCCATGCCAGTAAAGCACAGCCATAAAACTATCAGTAAAAAAAGCTGGTTTGAGTTAATAATCCAAAAATCACAAAAGAYGCCTAAGGCTGAGGAGAAAAAATCACCTAAGCAAAATATTCTAAAGCCAGCAATAMTTAAAATTGTTATTTAATTTCTTCCTAATAAACCAAACTTAGAGCTCTATGTTTGGAAATTTTGAGGACATTCATTACTGCTGTTTCATAAAAGTAACAATGTTAGTGTGCCAAACATAGCTGTTAACTACATTTAGAGTGAAAAGTTTTATTTCTAAAGCAACACAATAACTGTCTTAGGAGTTCAGATTTTTTTCTTTAAATAAACAAATTGTTGAATATATAATTGTTACCAATTATATGTTAAACTTGTGGTAAGTAAAAAAAAAAGTGAAATACAGAACTGTGGTAAGGAAAACAATACCCAGAACTTAAAACTCACTCTCAGTCAATAAGTTACTCAAGCTTAACCCATGATGTAAACATTCACCTTGATCTTTTAAAACTTTGTGGGAAGAAGGAAGGTGTGGGTTCATKACCAGTGAACACACCTGCCCTCCTCTCATAATAAAATGTTCTTATCACCTCTCAGATCAGCATGGTTATCTGCTYCACGTTACTGCATGGCTGGAAAAATGGAAGCTGTGAGAACATGGCTTTGGSTTGGGGGGAAAGGGAGAGCAGGTCCTACAATGGCAGCTTCATCCTAAATTGGCTGATATGGCCCATAACCACAGCCACAGCTCCTGCCTGCTTGAAGTGTCACATTAGGACTCTCCACAGTGGGAAACTGTTCCAAAGCCAACCCTCAAAAGCTCACAGAATCCTCTGGAGCCCTGTAATAAAAAGTTTACCAGGCAAGGTTCATCACTGCCAGGGTATTGCAAAATACCAACTGCAAAGTAGGTTCAGCTCCTAGGAACAATGCTGAAGAGGAGCTGCAGCCAATAAAATTGTCCTCTGAACTCATCATTCTGATCCATACAGGAAACTGGAAGTCATGGCCAAAATTAAAGTGAACTGTACTGTGTTTGACACTTTTACACCGGCAAAAGTGATAACTAAATAATAAAAAAATAGCAAACTGTAACTGTTAATGAATACATGCATTAATTCAGTGCTGTCTATGGAAGGACATAGAAATATGAAGAATAAATATGAAGTCTGAATCATGGCACAGTCATGCATGCATGCTAGAAGCTATTAGTAGCTAATTCCTTTCTGCACTTTTGTTTTTCTGATGTAATCAAGGTGGTTTTGAGTGAGGAAAAAAAAGCATTTATCCTGAGTATCTTACCTTGAGCACTGTTCACTTTCCCAAACATGTTCAAGGCTCTGAACAGTTTTCTTTTGCATGGGAAACGCCAAAACACACACAGAAAGCTCCAATATGTCAAGATAGTTTGCAAGATACATGTTATCAAACCAGCAGATAAATAATTTGAACATTTGTTAGACTAAGTTTACTTTCCTCAGGTTCTAGGGCACTTTTCTGTGGAGGGCTTACATTTCACTCTGGAAGCAGAAAACCTTGCTTTCAGAGATAAATAATGAGTTCATATGGCTTTCATGGAAAATCTGATCCCAGGACTGTGTTGGTAAATGTAATAAGACTTTTTACCCTTAGATCACCTGCATGACAGGGTTTTTTCACATATGAGCACTGACTGCTCACCATCTCCTCCAGCCCTGAAGCAATCCCTCCCAAAGGCTAACAGTATTTTGCACTGTTACCTTTAGACAGAAATCCCCGTATTTTCTATCAGCATCCTGCACCTTTCCAYGCACACTCACCTCTGCTACAAAGATGATTATTACACAGTCCTTCTTTTSCTCTTCAGAGAGTTGGTACAGCAGGGAATGCAATGTATCAATCAGGTAACTTTGTTTTTCCCTTTTCACTGTAGGAATACCCATCACCAGGGAGACTGCAAAGASAGAATGCCTCAAGCCATGTAACTTAAAGGGAAATTGAAATGGTATTTTAATTTTGATTTGATGTGGCCATGAAARTGGTGACAGCTAATATTTCCTTGGCACTGTGACAGCACTTGCTCTACTACCTGGAAGGGGAGATACCTCCAGCTATGTTTAGTTTAGAGACACCTGTGCCTGTGTTCTAAACAGCACTTGAGAACTTGGAGACGCCACTCCCTCTGTACTGAGATCCAAAAGTGAGCATTGCACTGCTCTAGTGAGCGTGTTCTCACAGGAAGTGAACACCGTGCATTTCAGAAAGGAATCCAATTCAAAAATCCCTCTGAGCAGTTCAATTGATAGGCACCAATGGTTCTCACAGCACCAAKAAGAATCGAAGAACTAAGATGTTACTGTGGTTAAAAACAAAGGAACTGAAGTTGTCTCTGGCAAGGACTGCACCAGCAGCAAACCTGTGCTGTGGTACATCACCAGACCATAAGCAGCATGTCTCTATTTCATTACTTCAATCAGCAGCCAAACATAGCTCAGTCAACCTGTGCAATCTTAGTCCTTGCAGATGACTTCTATTCMCCAAAACCCCAGAAGGCTGGTGAGGAAGGAACAGTTTGGGATGAAACAGCAGGTGCAGTTAGTGACCTGCTTCTTTCGCTACCGTGCCAACGTCAGCTCCAACACCAAAGTGCCAATGTTCCTTCCCAGCACACACCCCGCTGAACCATCGGGCTTTCCTTCATCTTATACACTGAAGGTCAACCTGGACTTATCAAACTGCACTCTTGCTATTGTGATTTTCCTGTACAAGGAAAAGAAGGTTAAACATAGAGTATTCTTTTATTAGTGACACTGATCTATGGGGACTCCAGTGAGAGCTCCAACACCAGAGCACATTACTACAACTACACCTACTCATAGGTAGTCTGTAGGAAGTTATCCATTGTCATGAGCATGGCCCAGGGTTTGGGGTTTTTTAGTTAAATCAAAAACACTGCCAATGTTTCTTCATGTAAAACCACCCTAGGGAAAAGTAAAAATTTCAACAAAATACAAAACTCAGCAAAATGGCTGACTAGGTTCTTCTTTGCTTACTGTTTGTGCATGTTCCTTTTACCTGTCATGACAGTTAGGAGAATGCATTTAAAATTTGTATTATAGTTCACTGGAATTAATTCTGATTTCTGCAGGTGCCAGCTGATTTCTTATGTGGATGGAAAAGCTACATTGAAGATATATTGATGTCCTTTAAATGATCACATCGCCTTTCCCTTTGCTTCCCATATTGGCAAACTGAATGCATTGCAAATTTGCCTTGGCTTCCTCATCCATACTCATTTTGTGGGGGGAAAATGTCAGCTGCTGMATTTTAGCCATAGGAATATATGATTAAAACAAAAAATAATCTTGTTTTTCAATTATTTTTATTGCTATTTCCAAAGGTTTTCAGAATACTTTAAGATAAAGACCTGGAATAGGGGTGGGCATTTTAAAAGTACTCTTGCTATTGCCATTAAAAGTCATTCAGCTTGGCAACATTAGAAAGTTAAGGGAGAAAATCCACTCCAAACTATTGAGTATGCTTCATTGCTAGAGATTAATAAAAAATACAAACCTATAGCAAATAGAAGCCAAACCTGATTTCCTACCTCCAGTTCTCTGCTGCCCAAAAATAACATTTGGGAAAATTGCGTCTTCGTATTCTYGAAGGTGAGGGAGGTAGTAGTAGATGTTTGTAAGATGAATGGGGAGTTTTCTGGGGAGGTCTAACTCTTTCCACTTCAATTCACCTTAAAGACACAGCAAACACAGAGACCCACATCAAACAAAAAGCAAGCAGAGAAGCCTATTGCTTCACCTGTTTCGCTCAACTCAGCACTGGCAGATCACCACGCACAAGGTCATTCAATCAGAACTATTCCTCAGAAATGATTGTATGTCATATAGATTACATTATATTAAAGTGAGAATTTCCCAGAACTTCCCACTCGGGTGGTGATGCAGAGCTCCAAGCTTGAACATCCTGGGGTACCACCTGTATTTCCCTGTGCCTGCACACTTGCAGGACTGAGTCGTCTTTATTTTAAAGGCAGCAGTAAAAAACTGTYTGGTTTGGGGTTTGGTTTTTTTTTTACATGCTTGGCAAACAATTTTTAAATGAAAATAAACACAGATTCTGATTAATAACCTTCTTAACTACTTAATAAACTTAAATGCTTTCCCCAAAAAGTAACACATGGTGGTTTTCACAGGTCAAGCAAAAGTTCTCWGTTTACTCAGTAAAAAGAATGACCACATGGCCTTTGAAAACTATTCAAGAAACAAAAGGCTGTAGCAGTTAAGAGAAAAGTAGGGATTTTATTTTTCTTTACTACTTTAAAATAAAGATGAAAGCAACAGAACATTTATTGACTGGGATGGAAAGTTACTTTTCCCAAGGAATGCATGTAAAATAACTCCCAAAATTTGCCACCCTTCAGAGTTGCATACATGCATCACAGAAACCATCATCAGCTTTACTCACTCAGCTTAGATTAAGAAAGGCAGAGGCTCACTGAATGGGCAATATTTTAAGTTTTACAACTTCCAAAAGATACTCCCACTGAAAATTAGGTCCAAAAAGAGATTTCCTACCTTACAGAAAATACTTTAAAAACCCTGAAGCAACCATATATGTCTGCCCAGAGAGAGATTTGTGTATGAGAGAGACCCACAAGTGCTTCCACACTGTTAAGCCATTAAATAGACTGGAGTTTTGCTGCACAGAAACCACCTCCACAACTTTTCAAGGACTTTCCTTCTTTATTTGGCAGTAGTACCTATCAAACATTGGGCAAGGGAGTTCAGTTCYATCGACTACAATAAACCTTTCCATTTTGGTTGTATAATAAAACACGGCTGGAATGGGAAGCAGAAGGGTAAGTAAAAATAAAAGGAAAACTATTCAGCGATTTTAAGAAATTTCTGCCTTAAATCCTGTGAAGTGACAGATTTAATACTTTCTGAAATGTAGCTGGCTCCAATAAGAACCCAAAGCAGGGGGAAGGGGAACTTGCACTCCCCTTTAGATTACAAAATCCCACTGTCAATCTATTGCATGTAACTCTAGTGCACAGATAGGCAGAGCTGGACAGCAGTCTGTAAGGCAAGGTAACTCAAAAGTTCTATTAAACAATGGGAAGAGGCCAGATCACTAAACTTCACATGCTGGTGTCCTAAAAAACCCCAATGAAACAACAAAACAAAAACCAAAGAAAACCCCTACACACCTGTGGGGTTTTTTGTCATGTTCATTCTTCTTGCAACTATATTTTTGATTTCATCTAGGGCACTGCTCAGTTCATGTGATCTTTTTTTATTTTCCATGTCAGCATACAACAGTCTTTGCTGAAGTTCCAGCAAGTGGTGTTCATACATATCTAAGTCATTTCCTGCAATAAGAACATAATTTATTTTCCAAAAGGTGATGTATGATGGAATGAAGTTCAAAACTAGGAGATGGTCCCGACGATCACATCACCAAAGTR
The DNA here is from genome assembly GCA_014549065.1 of Cardinalis cardinalis. Classification (NCBI taxonomy): domain Eukaryota; kingdom Metazoa; phylum Chordata; class Aves; order Passeriformes; family Cardinalidae; genus Cardinalis; species Cardinalis cardinalis. The sequence continues at coordinate 632,306 of JACDOX010000148.1, forward strand.
CATAAACAATAATAAAGTTTATTCAGGAGAACAAGTAGTCTGGAAGAGTAKTAGGAAGGTAGAGTTTAGGGAGCAGAGCTGGGGAAAGGTAAATTGAAGACAAAACCAAGAATACAAAATCCATTTTAAGGAAAAAGTCAGTGAAAGACTGTGAGTTGCAGGGGAAGGTGCTCCTTTCTTCACCAAACAACAAATCATGATGGCCCTTTTAACACTGAAAAGTATAATTATGTAATGGCTTGTCTTGTGTTTCAAACACTATTAAGAATAAAACAGAGATATTGAAAGCATTCAGTCTATGAGTTACAGTCTTAATCTATGAGTATGTTAAGAACTGTTACTAAAGATGGTTAATATAAAGCAATACTTCAATAACATCACCCCTTTGCAACAGAGAGTGAAGAAAGTAGAAGAGGACTTCTGCCTCATTTTAAAATGTTTTATAACGCTGCTTCTTTTACTGGTTTTGTTGTGGTTGAGTTGGTTTGGCTTGGTTTTTTTCCTAGGTAAATGCTGTTATTTAGATAACATATTATCCCATTCTATTTGTGGGGTGTGCTAGATTTTATCTGTGCAGCTCTCATTTTCTAGAACCCACATTGTCTCTCTGGAAAAGTGAATTCCCAGAGATTCTCACCTGTAAAAGACACCACGAGCAAAATACGGAGGTAACGCAAATTGGTGAGGATTTGCAGARGTGTTTCAAACTGGAATTAGTTTGCATTTTGGATAAACGGGGTTTCATTTGCATTAAACACAAGTCCTTAATTTAATCAATAAATGTGTGATTGGAAGACTGAAGTTTAACACACCTCGGAAGAAAGTGGTTAGAAAAAAAAAAGAAGTAAACATGTGTATTATCATTATTTACCTCATTAAAATTTTAAAGGATGTTTAATAAAATCCCATTAAATGGATKCTTCCTAAAATTTTTGACACTCTTAAAAATCTTTTGACTTGCAAGAAAGGCATTTGTATATATGAATATTTTAGACTATGGAGCTATGAACATAAATTTAGCATTGCTGAAGGAAGGGGAAATCTGGGTAATTTCAGCTGCATGCAACAAGACACTTCTTCTTGATTRAAGTAGGCTTCCCTAAGAAAAACAGAGAGTAAATTAAAAAAAAAATGGAAGGTCAAAATAGATGAAGAGTCTATCTTCAAACAGTAGAAAATAGATAAAATCGATTAAAATAGATTTCAAATTTAAAAATCTGTCACAAGGCATCRAGCTACAGAGCTAGAACCCCAAACAAGCTAAACTTCAGCTGCCATGTATGAATACACTTTCTTGTTAATGCTTTTCTTTTGTAGCTGTGTTTCCAATGCCATAATCCAATCTTTAGGGTTTTTTTCCTTTAGAATGTATATGAATAAAATGAAAACAAAAGGTTTAACCTGATTTAGGTGACTGGCAGATAATCATCACACCATTTTCACAGCAAGAAAGTGATTCCAGATGGAACATCAACACATGTAAACATGGTGGAGATTCACCCTGCATTTCCTAGACAGCTTCAGAAGTATAAAGATTCGGTAATGGACATGAGGTTTTCTTTAAATTCCAGTTCAGGGAAGGAATTATTGAAGAATTTGCAGATGAATTATAACATCATARTCCCTCTCTTTATAGTTCTCTCAGCTTTGCAGTGTCAGTGTGGCTCGAAATGACCAGGGGCACCACTGGGCTGGCATTTTGGCAAGCACCAAGTCATGGCACCTGTATTTGCTCACCAAAGTGCCACAGGTGCCTCTTGGAAATAAAATGGCAACACTCAACTGTCCTTGAGTGCAGCCAAAGACTGGCATTTGTAATCAGCCTCATCTATTTCTGCAGAAACAGAAGAGGGAAAGTACATTTTTAGGTCTTTCCGAATTGAACCCTCTCTTCAGTCAGCGGAACATGATTCCTAGTAATCACTTATCTCATGTGTTCTTGATGGCTCAGGAAGCGAGGGTTGGACACAAGGAGCAAAATATTCACTCAACTTTGGGGAAGAATTAACTTATTATAAAAATATATTGTTTGAAATAGAACGTTAAATGTCMTAACCTTTACTAGAGCACATGTAAATAGGCAACATTAACAATTACTAAACTTTTGTCAAAAAATGTGTGTTTAGAAAGCATTATTAAGCTAAATACTCAAAATATTTCAGCAGTCATTGAGTTTAAATAGACTCGTGTGTGTGAGCGTGTGTGTGTGTGGAAAATGTTCTTTCAGCATCTAATGATCCACAGAGAACTAAAACAGCTGCTTGCAATAGATTGCTTAGAAAGACACAGGGCATTTTTATAAATACAGAGCTTTGTGGTAAGGAGGGTCAGGGAGATGGAGCTTTGGGGACAGCATGAAACACTCTCTGTGCCCAGCCATAGCCTGTGACTTGACTTGGCAATGCCTTGTCTGACAATGGTTCCATCAGCAGCAAGGAGCGTCAGAATAAARGCAGAAAAGAGCAAGATGAGGGCCTATGGTGAAACTACAAAAAGCAAATGAAGGTAAAGGAGGCCTGCAGAGAGACCCCAACAAATCAGAGCTGGGCAATCACCAACCACAGGAAGTTCAACAAGGGCAGGTGCCAGATTCTGCAGCTGGGATGGGGCRCCCCTGGATGCAGGGACAGCCTGGGGAATGAGAGGCTGGAGAGCAGCGCTGTGCACAGGGCCCTGGGGGTCCTGGTCCATGGAAAGCCCAATGGGAGTCAGCAGTGCCCTGGCAGCCAGGAGGGCAGCTGTGTCCTGGGGGCATCGGGCCCAGCATGGCCAGCTGGGCAAGGGAGGGGATTGTCCTGCTCTGCTCTGCTCTGCGCTGGGGCGGCCTCACCCTGAGCGCTGGGGGCACTTTGGGGGCCACAACATCAAAAAGACATGGAGCCATCAGAGAGTGTCCAGAGGAGGGCCACGAGGACGGTGAAGGGCCCTGAGGGGAAGTTGTGTGAGGAGTGGCTGAAGTCACTTGGTCTGCTCAGCCCGGAGAGGAGGAGACTGAGGGGAGGCCTCAGTGCGGTCATAACTTCATCAGGAGGGGAAGCGGCAGGGCAGGCACTGAGCTCTTCTCTGTGGTGCCAGGACCCAAGGGAATGGCRTGAAGCCRTGTCAGGAGAGGTTTAGGGTGGGTATCAGGAAAGGTTCCTCACCCAAAGGGTGGCTGGGCGCTGGAACAGGCAGCGCAGTGGTCACGTCGCCGAGCCTGACAGAGTCCCTGAAGCTTTTGAGCAGCACTCTCAGGAACATGGCGTGACTATGTGCAAGGCCAGGAGTTGGACTCGATTAGCCTCGTGTGTCCCTTCCATCTAAGCACGTTCTGGGATTCTGTGTAAAGGCTTCTTCTCCCCCTGGTGAGAGGAAGATTAATCTCTCTGATGGGCTTAGWGTGGTCACTGAATTTCCCTTCTAAGGAAAGGCAATGGAACTACACTGGCCACGAGCCATAGGAGCAAAAAAGGACCCAGCTACYTCCCAGACACCGTGATGGCACTCAAAAGCTTCTGCAGTGAATTTTCAGCTCTCCTGTAGCTTTCCTCTGACTGCGAACCACACATTGGCATTTATACCTATGGATACTGTAATTATAAGACAGCAACATTTAAAGTGGTTTAAAATACTCTCTTGTGTTATCTCCTAATAGATACATTTTATATATATAAAACTTTCTGCGCTGCATATTGAAACTGTTTAGACACAATACCAATCTCTCAAGCAAATACTCATTCTCAAATCCAACTGATGATTTCTCTTAGCCCCATACACATGTGCTTCCTGTGTGATCATGAATGCTTCCAGTCCCATTAACGATTTCTGGCAATATCTAAGAGCTGTGGAACAATTMATCACTATCTCGTCGTAGCACTCAAACAGAAAAGAAAATAAAAGGAGAATTTGGAGTGGCAGAAAGGAGGGAAGAAAACACTTCAAAGTCTAGCAGTSACTCTTGTTCCTATTTCTTGACTACAAGCTAAATTGCTTTTCATACCTAAAGACTGTTTCTCTTAGAAACTGAAATTTGGTTAATGGACTCCTTAAAAGAAAACCACATAAGCACACTAACTGCAAAAGATCTTGCCATACTGTGTGCTTGGAACCTCTGCTCGCCGTTCGGGCTAATGAGGCACATTAAACCACTGAGGCATGCACTGCACTAATAACCGGCAGTTTATTATCTCTCCAGAACTGATCTAATACCAGATAYCTTTCTGAATCTTGTTTCATGCTTTGCCTGCTCAGGTTTTGTGCTCTCTGAATAAGGAAGGGAAAAAAAAATCCCCAAACAATGCCCCCATCTCYGGTCAGAACAGCAAGTTCTTGGGCAAACATTTAAATTCAACAATGTGCTTTACCTCTATGTTGTTTAGAGTCTTACAGCACAGTATTATTTGTGCCTTCCAAAATGTTAGAGGCATCTACTGGCCTTTGACAGCCCACATCAGGGGCTACAAGGCAGTAGAGGGACCTTGCATGAGCCCAGGGAAACCAAAAAAAAGCACTGTGCCAGCAACTTGGAGCAGGGGAGAAGGGGCTCCTCTATTCCCACACAGGGCAGAGGATCAGAATGCTTTCAATATCAAAACAAACACACACCTTACAGAGTTAAAGGCAGATCAAAGTTAACAGGTGCATTTTAAAAACTCACAATATCGTCTTATGAACACAGACTCAGTCTTGAGTTTGGCACAGAATACTTTTACTGAACAATTTTCTGAACAATTCTCTCTCTAACTGAAAATAAATAAGCAAACTTGTTTCAAAGAAAATACAACTTGAGCTCTAACAATATTTTCTTAAATGTTGGCAAACAATCCTCATTTTAGACTCAAGTCTTTTCCTACATTACAATGTAGTGAAAAGTGATCTTAAAACATTCAGTCRGAACATCACCATACAGGAAAGCAACATTATTAAAATAAGTGAAAAAATATAGAAATTGAATGGATATTGTATGGTGTTTGGCCACAATTGGTATACTTTGGTTTTAAGGTAGTTCTCACTCACTTCAAGCAATTGCTATTGCTTTGTTCTGGTTGGTATTTTAAATATTTAAATATTTTACTTCTCTTCCTGAGGTAGCAGCAACCCCCAAATTATACAGCCCTTCAGTTAAACGCCTAGCCATCACCCAAGGTATTTCTGGCCAAAACTCTGTTCCTCAAGGCTCAGTGTAYAGCACTAGGAAAGCAGAAGGTCGTATGGTTACACCTGTCTAAGGTTATGACAAGGCACTGTACAGCAAACCAAGAGAGGTCTGAAATGCTCCCTTACCCTTTCTCTASAAAACCCAACAATACCTGCCCTCCTTTTGTGCCACCAGATTTATGGCTAAGTCCCTCTACGCTTTAGGCACAGTCCTGCCTGAAGTAACAGTAAGAAGCAGCAAAATCTTAATTTAATAGATTGCACATGTTGAAGTCAGTAAAACTACACAGCTTTTCTAAGTCTTGGATATGAATTTTGACATAAAATTTTGGATGAGTAAACACTGAGCTTTAAGTGGACTCTTTGAGGGCTGTTGTATGTTGGAGGGTTTTTTAAATGCCAAATGCAGAACTGCACAAAGAAACTGAGTAAGCAACTGATGGACTGGAAAACTCTTTCCTTATCACACTGTGCCTTTCAGCCACATCCCACGTGCACGTTGAGGCAAAACCTGGATGTGCAATGACCTTTGTTTGCTCTCAGTGTCACTGGAAGGAAATGCACACGTGAAGGGAAGATGTAGCCTAGCAGCCAGCTGGAACAGTGGTGGTTAAACACCGCCAGGCAGAGCCAGAGAGGAGAGGAGAATTGGCTTCTGCACGGAGAGAAATCTGCACAAACTGCACTGGCTGAGGTGGGAGCAGGGTAATTCAAGGCTTCCTTATCAAATCTGTCCCTTTGCCACTATTTCACTGAACCTTTGAGGCAGTGCCGGCTGGGACTGGACAGGAAACCTGCAAAGAGCTCCATCACAAACGACAGAATCTCCTGGGGGCCTGCACTTGGCTGCACAGCTGAAACAAAGCAGAACACCATAGGCAGAAGATTACTGGAAATACCCCCCCCCC
>JACDOX010000148.1:649747-734886 GCA_014549065.1 Cardinalis cardinalis
CCGCACTCGGGCCCCGCCGGCCCCGCGGAAGATGTGGGCGCACGTCTGGGGGTTCCTGTACAGCAACTACTTTCGGTTCTGGCTCAAGTGGGTCCTGCGGCTGCTGACGGGCAAGTGCGAGCTGCAGCGCCTCCTGGGCGGCGCGGAGGCGGGCGCGCGAAGGACGCTGAGCGTAGGTAATGCAGGGGCCGGGGCCGGGGCCGCGGCCGCGAGGCTGCCTCGGGAGCGGCGTGTGCGGCAGCAGCCGCGGCACCGTTTAGCCTGGAAAAGAGCTCCGTGATCACCGATTCCGCCATTAGCCCAGCGCTGCCAAACCCGGCACTGAACCGTGTCTCCCGGTGCCACATGCGCGCATCCTTTACATCCCTCCGGGAGTGGTGGTGGCTGAACACTGCCCTGGGCAGCCTGCTCGGTGCTTGACAACCCTTTCGGTGCTGGCCTTGGCCCTCATAGCCAACCTAAACCTCCCCCGGCCCAGCCTGAGGACGTTCCTGACCTCCTGTCCCCCGGGAGAAGGGACCGGCCCCTCCTGTCGCCGGGCTCCGTCCCGGGGTTGCAGGGAGCGATCGGGTCCCCCCGAGCCTGCTGCTTTCACACCGCTGCCTGGCGTGCATCCCCGGAATTGTACTGTCGCTCTTCCTTCCATCCCAGCTGGCCCGTGAGAATTCTAAATCAACGCCAGAKCCGGCTTCTTTGTCTCCTTGCTGGGGAAATTCCAGTGTCATCAAAAAGTGAATCAAATCATACTCCACTAGAGTCTTCCCGTCACTTTGTGTATATGTTTTTACCTTCCTTTAGTAAAAAAATTGACATTGTATAGCCATAAATGGATTTTTTTGGAGGTGAGGAAGAGTGACTTAACTTACAGTTCTGCTCGATGCAGAATTTTGATCAAAAATAGCAATTCAAGCAACTGCTGAACATATTTGTGGTTTTACAATAAATTGCGGAAGTGACCGTGCTTCCTCACTCTTCAGTAATAAACACGAAACAGGAAGATATCARTTTCTCTCCTGACACCTTTTCAGATTTGTTTGTTTTGTAAATATAATTGGTGCTTTAAAAAATCCAAATCTACTTTCAGCATTGTACTGAAGAGTTATAAAAAAAAATCTGTGTAAATTAAGACATTCTGTTACCTGATAAACGGTTCATTTTAAGGKTGATTAATTTTTTATTACATGTGTAAAAGGGATGTGGAATTTTATAATGGTTATATACTRCAAGAACACTTATTGACAATTATTTCAAACAGTTCAATTTAACGGTGAAATCTGCTTTTTTCCATATTGCAGAACATTCACTGGAATCATCAAAAAATAAGGTAAGASCAGAGATGAAACTGTAATAAAACCTTTTTTCAGAGACAGATCCCAGAAAAATAACACATGCATTCACTTTTTGAGAGGGGCAAACTGAAGATGAGTAAAGGGCAGAGAGAAGAGGGCTTGGAATTTTGTGTTCTGTGTGCTGGGTTTATTTAAGGTTTCTCAAAAATAATCCCATGGCCCTCCAAACATTCGTTTCAGTGAAATCTGAGCTTTGTTAGCTACCTGTCTTCTAATTCTGAAACATTTTCTTGGCTGCCCTTGTTTCACTTGGATTAGGAGGAACATAATTCGGCAGCTGAAAGCAAGCAAGAACCTAGACCAAGCAACTCTCCAGCTTTGTATTTATTCTTTATGCAACTCCTATGTAAACATTGTTGTTTACAGCCTGACAAAGTACAAATCACGCTCCCATGTAATTGGTGCAGATCTTTGATATGCAGTTTGACCAGTGCACTGTAAGCAATTGCCTTAAACTGACCCTTTTCCTCTTATAGCAGATAAYACAACAGATCTAGAGAAGCTGAGCAATAATAATGAAGTAGATGATGTCTTTAATAATAAAGTAGATGATGCCTTCGTTCCTCATGAAGTCCTTTMCTGTGTTAACCACCTAGGTTTTAAGGAGTGCTGTCCACGTTGAAGAAGCTGAGGTGGAGAAGTGTGTCAGAGATGTAATGAAAGAAAAGAAGATTGCACAGAAGGACACAAGGTGTGTTTGGAGACCTTTCTCTGTTCTCACTTGTGTCCATGTTCTTCCAGCTGCTTAACCTGATGARATGTTTATATTCAATGCAAGTATTCAGAATGAAATCTGAAAATGAAGTGTGGTTATGTTCTCATCAGCTCTAGAAAATAAACTGCAAAGTTTAATTCGTGTGGATTTGGCATTACTGGATGTCTGTTTTGCAAGTCYCTTCTGTTACTCCGTATTTCTAACTGGTATGATCATTGCATAAGTTGATTACAAGAACTGTATAATTCCTTAGATATATTTGAGAGAATATAGTGATGCCTGATTAATGTTTGCATTCATCTGCATAAGTAATTAGTGAGTGACAGGGAATAATCAAAATTTCTTCTTTTTTTTCATTTTTTTGCATGTAAGTCTTACAAAAAGTGTGGGAGTGGGTGAAGGTACAGTGGTCAGGATGATATATGGAGTTGATTTTAGCTTTTTTTTTTTCCTTTTTTTTTCCTTTTTTTTTTTCTTCCCCATAATAGAAGGCAATAGTGTCTGACTGCAGCACTGGAATCAGCTAGAGATCTTTAAAGTGTGTAAGTGTACTTAACCAGTATGCTGCAGTTTGTAAAGGTACACATAAAGCACTTCCTAATTCTGCTGTTTACATAAGAAAGGTCTTATTTTGTAATTCAAGCCAGAATTTATGGCCTATTTAAATCTCCTCTATGGTGTTTTGTCATTGTTTCAGGTTTAAGACAAATTTGCATATATCCTTGCTACAGATATCAGGTTATAAAAAATTGTATTTGGATGTGGAGAACCTAAGGAAGGTCCCGTATGATTCAGAAAATGAAGAACACGAGGAACAGTTAATTGAGGTGAAATAATTTTTAAAATACATGTGCTGTTTGTTTGGCTTTTTCCCCCCCTCCAAGTCCAACACCTTGGAAGAACTTACTGGTAGCATTCTTACCAGCTGGCCTATTTAAAGCTCTTTTCTACTTCCAAACTGCAAAGCAGAACTGCAAACTGCAGAAATGACACATTAAAATAAAACCTCAAAGAAAAAAACCTAGAGTTACTTGCAGTGGAGTTATTTTGTGTGAAATCAGACATAACAATATATATGTAGAAAAATTAGTTTGTGATGCATCGCTGAAGAATCACTACTAAAAAGATTTATAACCTTATGCACACATCTAACTTTGTAAACCACTAATTACTAAATAAAAAGACRCTAATTTTTTCTTATTACTGCATCCCAGTCAATATCAAGGAAGATAGTTTGATGCTGGAAGATAAAATTTCATAATTATCTCAGCTTGCTATGGAAGCCCCAGCACTGACATGTTAAATGAGTATTCATTGAGAATTTCTATTTCAGTTTATAGCTGTCCTGTCACAAAAYGATGCATCAATTAATTTCTGTAGTGAAACAAGTCTTTGTTTCTTCGGTATTCATACAGCATCTTTGTCTGTGAAGGGAAAATACCACACTTAATCTTAAATATAATAACTTCCATAATTGCTGAGGTGAGCCATTGTGGCAGACCCAGATTGCCACGAACAGAGAAAAGCAGATTGTGCCCTGTTCAGTACCTGGTGGATGGTTTCTAGTGTGCAGCAGCAAGTGTTCTGGATTGATGTGACCTGGAAGACTTGAGCAGCATAACATGGCAGTCTGTTTGTGCAGCTCTGGAATTTGCTGATGCCTCACGAGAACCTGAAGGCCAGAATCAGCAAACAGTGGTGTGACATCGGCTTCCAAGGCGATGATCCTAAAACAGACTTCAGAGGAATGGGGCTGCTGGGCTTGGTGAACCTGCTGTAAGTGAAAAGAAGCATTTCATGCTTTTCGTACTCATTTTCAGTGTCTGCCTTTTCTCTCGTTAGTGCTATTTCTAATAGGAACTGAGTAGAAGCAAATGGAAAGTATTCTGTTTGACATTTCTGGGGGCTGCACATTGTGAACGTGTGATGTGCTTGTGTAGGAAGTGAGGGAGGGGACAGAAATTTGTCCAAGACACCTTATTTTGTTGTTGCCTTATGATAGAGTCGGTAGGTTGTACCTAACTTGTCAAAAGCTTTAAAAATTCCTGAATGTAAAAATTCCTACTGTAATGAAAAATAGACAAGTTTACATATCTTTGTTAAGCTAACTTTTTGGACTAGGTTGAACTTCACATTTGATGTTCAGATCACAATGATTTTTTTTTTTACAGTATTACTTCACACTGAATATAGTTTATTTTGCTGCCTTTACCATGGTTTTAATTTTGTGCCGTTTTCCAGTTAAAAGCTAATTTTCACCTTTAGTTTAAAGGTACAGATTTTAATGTGGACATGAGCACAGTATTTTTTTTCCCAAGAATTCAAAAGAATGTTTTACACCGCCAGGTATTTTAGTAAGCATTACACCAATGAAGCTCGTCAGATCCTTTCTCGGTCAAATCACCCAAAGCTGGGGTAAGTCACTCTAGAATTTTTTCTGGCTGCTTCTATGTAAGAACTTAAGTGAAGACTGTTAAATATGTGTCCAGAAGGTAAAGAGGAAAATACATGTGGGCTTTTTCCATTAAAGAATGAAAAAAGGGGTCAAAATAGAAAGGTGTGAGAAACCAAAGAAAGAAAGCAATTTCTAGCTGGGAACTAAGTGCAGCTTTTTTTTCCCCAGAATAGATTTGTTGGGGCTAAAATGTTGCAAAATATCATCTTTACATAGTAAATGCCTTTAACGTTGTAGTTAGTTTTATTTATAGTAGACTGAGATTATATTTAGAAATTCATACTTGTTTTTCACCTTCTTACTGATCCTGTGTTGGGATAGTTTAGATTACCTCTTAAGGCCCTTTTTTTCYCTCTAGGTTTCTGCTGTGTAATAAGTATTTACAAACAGGTGGTTTGTTTGTTTAAATTTGTTTTCAAAAACTTTGCATATTTAAGCATTTAGCTGTTTTTACAGAGAAATATGCTCTCAAACCAGTCAGATACAATAATCTGGTCTTTCTAGCTCRTTGTTAACTTGGTGACCTACCAAAAAACAGGAGCCCTTCATGCCCTTGATTGTAAATAACATTACCCTGTGCAACTCTGTCATGAACAAGTTATGTGAGACTTTTTGCTCAATTACATAAGTATATAATTGGTAGAAATTAATTATTTTTTTACTTTTTCTTCCTCTACAAACACTTGTTGTTTAAGAATTTCTATTATAATACTTTTTATACCATGCAGTGGAAAACCAGATTCTTTCAGCTTGAGCAACAGGTTGAAATAGACATTCCATTTACACTGCAGCAATGTTTTTCACATCCAATTTTTAATATGCCAGCAGATCTAAGGATTTCAAATGAATAAGCTGAAGTCAGTTGATTAGCTTTGCCATCTCAGTATTGCAGTAACTTTTACAAGTATTACAGGAAAATTTTGGACTATCAGAGCTATCCCAGAGCAGACTGTGCCAGGGAGCCTTTTAAGTCTTCCAATCCATAATGCAAAGCCATGATTTGTGTTGCAGATACTCCTATGCCATAGTTGGCATCAATCTGACAGAGATGGCATACAGCTTGCTCAAGAATGGTGCTTTGAAGGGTCATCTCTACAACATGGTCTCTGGGCTGCCACGGATGGAGCACTTCCATCAGTTTTACTGTAAGTATCTGTAGCTGCTCTGGCACTCAGGGTTGGCCACAACATAGAGTTTGGGCCCCTTGGAGTGCATTTCCACTCTTTTCTCATTAGCCAGAGCAAGCTGTTTGTCTTCTGTATTGGAAATGCACCTGTTGCCTAAACATTGTGCTGCAGAAATGTACATTTAAGGATAATTCTGTGGCCTTCTGTATTTGAGATATTCCAGTCTGAAAACTCAGTGTTTGCATATTTATTTTTTTATTATTATTAAAGCATCCAAAAGCTTGCTGTAGGTCAGGATGGGACAGTCCTTGTTTTAAGGGGTTGAAGAGAGTCTAAAGGGGCACTCTAGGACTGGCTGTATTTTATTTTCTTCACAGGTTATCTAGTTTATGAGTTTGACAAGTTCTGGTTTGAAGAGGAACCAGAAAGCATTATGCACTTCAACCAGTACAGAGAGAAATTCCATGAAAAAATTAAGGGACTTCTGCTGGATTACAATGTGGTACTGACCTTACAAGAAACAAAGAAACCTTAATTCCTCTGCAGTATGAGGTTCTGTATTGAAAATTGAGTGATGCATTTGGATGGAAATTTTGTGTGTTTCACCAAAAACTGTCTAACAATAGAACTTTTTTTTTTTTTTTACATTAAAAACAAGAAAATTAGCAAAATTCAGTTAGGGAAGCTTGGACAATCAACCTCTGTTTACAGGTATTTTTATGCTATTCTCCAAAGGGCAGCTTTTTGAAAAGGAAACAAAACCCAACCAACAAACCAACACAAAAACCAACCCACAAATCTCAAGAACCTCTGGATTGCTTACTTTTACATTTTCTTTTGTACTTCTTAGGGCAGAAACGTGAAGCAGATATTTATGCTGCATCATATTTTCTATGAATGGGTTTGACTGTTAATGGTCTTTTAAAAGACAGTTTAAGTTGGTGCTTTTCAAATTTGAATTTAAATTCCAACCTTCTAACGTAATGGTTGAGGTTCAGCTTTTAGTTGAAGTTATTGTGGTTTTAGATTTTTTGTGTTCTTGTTTCTTTATACGTGATCATTCACTCAACAATGTTAAATTTCTTTGTAATTAAGAGATCCTGAAAGGAGATGTATTGTTTGTTTATAATTTTGGAAAAGAGGCTCCATCCATCAGCATATTGTACTTACTTGTATTCTAGTACTTACTAGAAATTACTTCTGGAAAAGGAAATTTATCTATGGATTTGTACCAGCCAATTCCTGTGCTTGAAAGAAGTTTAGTTTGCAAAGAAACAAAAAGAACCACGTGTCATCAGCATGAGGATAAGATCCTCAGGCTAAAGCTACTCTTTTAAAAGTATTCCTGTTGTAAAAACTTTGGATTCTTTCTAATCTGACATCAAATGATGAGAATGATTGACTCAGAATCTGTTGTCAGCCCTTTCTTTCAGCAGCTAAGGGGGTATTCTTAGTGGGAGGTACAACAGATCTATTTTAGCCCTTTTATAAATTAAAAAAAAACCTTTATTGCAGCTGCAATCCTTATTTTGTAAAACTAAATTCACATCTGAGTACAAGTCTAAAAAAGGTGTATTTTCCATGGAAGGCATGCAACTTTGATGTGTTCCTTAGTCTTGCCCTCCTCAGACAATCTAATAGATAGAACTTCATGTCTGTATTGTGACTAATTATTGCTCAGAGCAACTTTAAATGGATTTGGTATGACCATCACTTTGTTTTCTAAGACCTTCTATTAAATAAGTGCCTTCTGCTGTTTTCAATCAGCTTTTTATTTGGAGTCTTCTAACTAGATCACAGCCTTAGAAACTTGAGTAATTTGAGAAAGATTTTTTCACCTTATACCTAAATGGTTCACAGTGGCACAAAATTTGTATGTTGATACAAGCTTTCATGTATTTTTTTTTAATCATCTCAGGTAAAGTAGTTAATTTCTAGTCAATGACTACTCCAGAAGAGATTCCTGAAGAATATAAGCATTGAACACAATGAATGGAAGCATGAGGAGGAAAAAAAAGAGAAGACAACCCCCTGTTTGTAGTGAGTGTTATTACGCTCCATAAGTATGAAATATGATATGTAATACTGCATTTCTTGGAGATCATCAAAGCCCACCTGGACACAGCCTCCTTTGAGGGGCCCTGCTTTAGGCAAGGGATGGGCTTGGTGATCCTCAGAGGTGCCTTCCCACCCCAGTRATTCTGTGAGTCTGTGTTGCACTGCATCCACCCTTGTGCTCTCAGTCCCTTAAATGCAGGGATCTCTTGCTTGTGGGGGAGCTCCTGAGCAGGGTTCACAGGACATGTGTATGGGCTAACACAGTTCTCTTGTCTCTGTACAGACAAGAGTCAGGCAAGTGGAGTGTGTTCAGGGTGGGCAAGGGTTCTGTCTCACCTCTGCTGGGTTGGTGCTGTTCTACCAATATTAAACCCAAAACCAACAACAGCAGCACTGTGAAGATCTACACAGGGAGACTATTTATGGTTTGCCCTGGCTTGTAAACTGAGCAGCTGAACTGCCCAGATTGGATCCAAACTGACAGTGGGAGGCCCAGCTCTTTGCTGCTCCCCTGGATGTGGATCCTGGAATACTCACCAGTGGAGAGCTGAGGTCCTGTGGAGGGCATCCTGTGGTGCAGCTCTGTTTCTCTGAGCTTTGCAGAGCCTGGACATGCCAAGAATCCAAGGGAGGAAGTGGAAAGTGGCCCAGGTGGTTACTTTCTAGCCCTGTCTTCTGTCGAGTTTGTCTGCATTAGTAACTTTCCCTACTGCTTGTGGATCTCCTTTGCAAGCAAAGCACGACAGACTTTTTGAATCCCAGAAGTGATCCCAGTTATGTTTGGCAGCAGCAGCAGCAAAGGAGATGCTATTTGTTTTCATCTTCTGCCTGCCAGCTAGTTACAAAATCATTTGAGCCATCTCTAAAGGCTCCCCTGAGCTACATCTGCAATCTTTTTTTTCTWTTTTTTTCCTACAGTTGCAAAATTCTACACCCTTGTCTTTCCAGCACTGAAACTTTCACTGGGCTCCTTTTTCACCCAGAGACTGACATTTAACTATTGCTGAGGCTTCTAAAGCCCAACCATAGAGTCTCAGGGTTCCTATCACACACCTGAGATGTTTTAGTGTTAAATGTAGTCGAAGCTTTTAATAAAATGCATCTTTGCTAGTGTTTTTCCTTCCTAAATCAATGGGTGATCTGGGAAGTAAGCTGTGGCAGTGAACCCAACCATCATCAGGTGAGTGAGACATAAGGGAATGCGTTAGTTTGCATGTAGCAATTCAGGTGAATGTTTATCTTAGGCTCCAGTGCACCTTCCCAGGAAACAGTTGGAATTTGCATGTGGATTTGTGTGACCAGCTAGCCCAGGAATTCTGTCTAGGAGTCACTCACTATATGTAGACTAATACTGGCTGTCCCTGTTTGCACCCCTGGTAGGTTAACTGTATTATGGTGGTAGCTAGAAAATGTATGGAAATAGGTAAAATTGTGTTTAGAGAAGGCAAGACCAAGGCTTTACTAGCCAGTGGTATTTTATGCTAATTCTGCTGTAATGTGACAATCCTAAGGTTATGGAAGACTGGAAATGGAGGTAGGCCACTTTTCTGCAAGTTGATATAATCTTGAACATCAGAATTTGTTGCTCACAGGTTATTCTAAGAGTCTTAAAAACTCAGTAAATTATTATTTATTAACCATCGTGTTTTAAATACAGGTTATCTTATTAGAACTTGCAAGTGCTGTTAGTTTTCTAAGTTGCTGCCTCTTTAAAACATTCACTGTGTGAAAGCTTTTATGCAATAGTAGTAAAAAAAACCTAAAACTGGAGAAAAGGTGGTTTTCTAAATTTGTTGTTGYTCCTGTAGCAAATGTTTAACAAACTACCTTCACTTTTGTTGTTTAGTGTATGCTTGAAACATGGTGCCACTCTATGAACAAAWGAATCTGGAGATAAGCAGAAGTTTACTACAAGCAAATGTAAAATCTAGTCTTTCACTAAGTAACCACATTGTTTCAGAGGCAAGGAACTTGATTGGAAAGCCATGTGAAGACAGCGTTACATAGGAAGAAAGAAACAATCTTTTCAAACTGGCTGTGCTTCAGTCAGCTGATACAGCCGTGTAAAGAGCAGGGCATCTTGTCCTAAAGGGCAATAGTAAAAGGGGACTATTGAAATGCCCCAGGTAAATAGTTTCAGACTTTCAGTCTTTGAAAAACAAAACAAAAATGCAACATCAAACAAAACAAAAAGCAATCTTTGAAAAATGCAACAAAAATTAAACACACACACAGCTCCGTTGGTTTTCCAGATTTTCCGTCCTAGTTTAAATAAAATTTCACACAAGAAATAACAGCCTTTTTTTTAGGAATTATGATGAAAAAGTTTGTGTTTAGTTAGGTGGGAGCTGAGCAATCAGCATCCTTGACAATACTGCTAGTGCTGTGTGGTGAAGATGTAGCCTGTGCTTTCCCTCTGTCATTCCTGTTTGTGTTGCTGTAGTGCCATGGTGACCCATCCTCGGACTGGTGTTTCTGTGCCATTCTAGATACTGACTTTCTCTAGGGAATTAGGAACAACGCAGCCCAAGACAACTTGGGGGCATTTCCTTCTTATGACACTGTGCTTGGACAGCTGCATACTAATAGGGATTCCTGTTTGCCACAATGTAAAAGCAATAATGTACTGTGATGTCTGTGTAATAGAGATGTTTACAATGGTAGCAAATAAAGAACGGGTTAGCCCAAAGTCTTGTCAACAGTCGTGTCTTTGGCCTGCTAGAAAATGGAACAATTTTCAGTTTCATGCGCCTGCACTGGGATCTGAGTGAAAGCTTTATCCTGGTTTTTTCTTTCCCCCATCCTCCTAACTTGCCTCCATCCTGTTTTGCAGATGGGCTGCTGTGCTCTGCTGCAAGGAGTAGAGGTTTAATTACTGCTTCATTTCAGTTGCTTTTAAAATCTTCACTTGAAAAGAAGCTCTGTCTCAAGCTTAAAAAAAAAATTAAAAAAATTTAAAAACAAATCCACAACACAAAAAAAGCCAGTACCAAACTAAAACCCGCCAAAACCCCCACAACAATGACTTTATTTGAAGCACCTGGAAGTTAACTCTCAGAGGCAACTCAAAATCTGAGCATTTTTGCTCAGGACGAACAAAATTTAAAAGTTGGAGAACAACTCTGGAGATAGAAACCCTCAAGTGTTGCTGGTTTGTTGTTTTTTTCACTGCATCTTCTGGCATGCCTTCACACAAGCTGTGTTAAATAATTTGCTTGGGTCTTTTTAGTTTATTTGTATCTCTCAGGCAGCCTTTATTTCTCCTCCTGAATTCTGAAGAACAAATGCTTCTGTTAATGTACTGAAGTGCCGTTCTATGAGAACTGCAAGATCTCATCCGTGGTGATTTTTTATTTCTGCAGAAGCACAGAACAGGCCTTGCCACTACAGGAACATCCCAGTCCTCCAAGCTCCAAATGTCAGATTGATCAGTTATGCAAATGTGTTCTCTTAGAAAATAGGACAAGCAAGCAGCTATTCAGGAAATTTAAACTGAGATCTTGAGTACCACAGCAAAGACAAGAACCAAATATTGTCTTCTGAAGTGACATACTTTTGAGATATCTGCCACCATTTATCAGGAACATCTTGCACTGCTGTTAAGACTGACTAAGCTGTATTTCACAGCTTGTATTCCCAGCTCTAAGCCATTCTTGCACAGCAATGCTGCTGCCATCAGCACATGTTGCAATTTTCTATTATTAACCATTTTCCAGTCTAATGTTCACTGCCATATTTTTGTTATTATTTGCTGTCAGGCCAATTTCTGGCTTTGCTATTGAATAAATCAACATTTTAAATTGTGGCAGTTTTGGTTGGGGTAGGTTTAATTTTCTTCCCAGAGGTGGCTATGGGGCTGTGTTTTGGATTTGTACTCTACACAGGGTACAGATAATACAGAGATGTTTTTGTTATTGCTGAGCAGGGCTCACACAGAGCCGAGGCCTTTTCTGCTTTTTGTGCTGCCACACTGGGGAGGAAGCTGAGGGTGCCTGGGAGGGTGGGAGGAGGCACAGCCCAGACAGGTGATCCCAGCTGACCAAAGGGATTCTCCAGACCATGAGACATCATGCTCAGTGTATAATGTGAGGGAAGAAGGAAAGTGGGCATATTTGGAGTGATGGTGTTTGTCTTCACATGCGATGGGGCCCTGCTCTCCAGAGACTGCTGAACAGCTGCCTGCCCATAGGAAAGCAGGGAATTCATTCCTTATTTTGCTTTGCCTGTGTGTATGGCTTCTGCTTTCCCTGTTAAACTGTCTTCATCTCAATTCATGAGTTTTCAGGCTTTTACCCTTCCAGTTCACTCCCTGATCCCGCTGGTGGGGGAGGGAGAGAGGGTGCCTGGGGCTTGGTGGCTGCCTGGACTTGAACCATTATGTTAAAAGTCACAATTGCAGCTTGCAGTACAAAACACTTGACTCAAGGCTATCTTCTAGGTGAAAGAAACAGAAATAGCATAGAAGGAATGTTTTTTCCAATGAGAGGACAGAGCTCAGTAATAGATACAACTGCCTCCCTTTCAGTCCCAGCATAGCACTCCTGCTCAGCCAAACTGGTGAGCTCTAGTCTCAGACCAGTCTCTTCCCTCAGCACCACGAGCTGACGCCAGGATTTGAAAGAACACTGGAACCTCATCCACTAACCAAGCCAAGTACCATGGCACACTCTGCCAAAGGCCAGGCTGACCTACCAACTCATGCACCATTCCTCAGTATTTTCTCATCTCTTCAAAATGGTTTTATCTATGCCCAACTAGTCCACGTTTTTACCAAAACGGGTACAACACCATCAGCTACTTTTTACTGTTAATCTCTAATTTCTGATAAAAGGTGCCTTCTAGCTACAGCATCCCTTGTTCCTGGATTACCAAGAACTGGAGCAGACTGGGCACTACAGGGATGCCAGAAGTTTGCAGAGCAGCAGCACTGGGATTCACCAGGGCAGGTGCAACAGGTGGAGCTGTTCTCCCTGCCTTTAATACACTTGGACAGCCTTCTCTGACCTACTGCTTCTGCATCCAACAAGCTGCAGATTCAGTGTTTATGCAGCAGCTTCCTTGTGTTGCTGTAAGCATTCTGATGGAATTAAAACTCTTCCTGATGCTTTTCTGTCAGTCACTGTATGGCAGCTGCTGCTGACACACCCAGTTACCACAGTTCCATTCTGAAGCTGCAAAATTAAGGGTGAGTAATGAAGACCCTCTGACAGGCCCTCCTCCAGAAGCTTGAGGAGTACCTGGGAGGTACCAGGCCTGGCTGCACAGCCTTCCAAGCAAAAGCTCYGCCTTTGCCTGACCAGCTGCTCCCAAGCTGCTCCTGTTCTCTCCCACAGTTCCTCACATGCCACAACACCACATATCCCACACCAGCCTCCACCATGTGAATTTGACACACCACCTGGCTTCTACTGTAACAGAAGCTCCAGCATCATTGTGTACAAACTCACAGAGTGCTTCTCTCTTTGCAACAGTTTTGATGTCATTTTTCCAGTAGGTTCAATACATCACATAATAGGCTTCTTATCTGTGTAACACAACTCATATAACAAAAATGTTTGCAAGTCTCAACTCTCATCTCTAACACCTAGAACTCAGGAGCTGCAAGGTGCTACAGTGAAGGAGGTAAGTACCCCAGAACTTCCAGGTGTTAACAGCTTCTGACTAAGCTGAAAGACAGACTGGAAGAAAAGCCATAAAGAAACAGTATTCTCAAGTTCTTTTCCTATTTTTCTTTTTTTTTAGTAGTGGAAGTTCTGTGTAATATAACCTACAAAAAGCTCTAAAATAGCAGCCCCAACTGAACTCTACAATTCATAGAATAAACAGATTGCATATCCAAGCACAAGAGACAGGTACTTCTGAAGCCATCCTCACTTTCTGTGTAGCATACCTGCACATACAGCAAGCCTTTAAAAATACTAACATTTTCCCCAAAGTTTCACACCATTGTATTTTATAATTCACCAGCTGAATTCTTGTGCAGCTTTCTGTTCACCAGCTCCCACACTGCTACTGAAGAACGGGGCACAGCAGAGCTTGTCATCAAATAGCAACTCCCAGGTGGTCCTGAACAAGGGGGCAGCCTCATCCAAACAAAACTGGGAAAGATCAGCTCACCGGGCTGCTACCTAGAGCAATGCATTCCTAAAGAGGACCTGGCTCACACTCGGGAGCTTTGCTGATGTGATCAGGAGGGTAAGGAAGGCTGCTGGAGCASAACAAAACAAAGCTGCCTTGTAAATCGACCAAAGATCCACTTGTGGCTGCCTCTTCTTGTTACAGGAGCCCGAGCAGCAAAACATTCTTGTCAACCACTGCATCCCCTGCTGTGTGGGTGGGGTGGGAACAAAGCTGACAAGCTCTTAAAGAAAAATGCTTTGGAGCTGTGTGTAAGCTTGCTGATAGGCTTAAATTCACTTTAACAAAACAGACACCTTAATAGGGATCTGCAAACTTAAAAAGGTCAGTAGTCCACCTAAAGATGTTAATTCTTAGTGCTGAAGATCTCCATGGCAGCTTATTCAGCTGCCACACATTGTAATAAAGCCCCCACTCTGGCTTTGGCTTCTTAAATTAAAACAAAGCAGTAGCATTCAAAATGGTGATTATGGCTTCAGATTAACAGCATTATTTGATACATATGTAACCCCATCCACAGTCACAGCAGAAAGGCTACAGTGCTTTTTCATACCATTACCAGTAGACATAGTAACATTGTCTGGGTAATAAAGCACAACCACCTCATTTTCCCTCTAGCATGACTTTAATAGTTAAAAATCAAATCTGTGGAGAGTGTACTTTATTTGTTCACATTACCTATTTGTGGTTAAAAACCACTTAATTGACAGTTTAAAAGCATTCTTTTAAAACAAAAGAATTAAACATAGCTTGTGCTAAAAAAATCTGCAAGTTATGTGGATGCAGTATTATACAGGAGTATAAAAATCAACAGTATTCTACAGAAAATATTCTCAGAACAGCAAATAAAGATTAGGCATGTAGGCATGATCCTGAAACAAACAAATATGAATTAAAAAACAGCTAACAAAATCTAAAAAAAAATCCCAAATACCTGTATAAAAAAGCAAGGATTCAAAGTGCAGGTGCTCCAGTTTTCATTTTACCACATTATTCAGTAAGTCAATACAGGATACGATTCATTTCATATAAAGTGACAGTGTTCTCAGTAAGATTTAAACATTCAGTTACATTATCTCGCAGATTTCATTACTGCTGCTTTACACTGTAGTAAATAAAGACTTATGCAATACAGGCTTTTATTTTCTTAATCTAACAAGGATATGATAGGTTGGTGGTAAAGGTTAGTTTTAAGAACTAAGCTATATGTGCTGTAGATCCAGCCTTAGAAGCAGATATACATATATATATATATATATATATATATACATACTTTTTTTGCCCTAAGCTTTTAAAAACAGACTTCAAATTTTGAAAAGAGACTCTACCAATCTGTTCTGGGACCTGCATACACTGTCTTTGGAGAACACCAGCCAAGCTTCCAAGTGCACTGGCTAGGAATGCAGCCCTGGGCAGGCTCATGCTGCAGACCCTCCTTTGGTGGCCCCAGCTGGGAAAGGGCTTTCTCTCTGCTGAACCCAGGGAAAGGCAAACGGGCAGAAAGCATCACATTTATCCACATTTGCCTGATTGGGCGGCTAGGCTGGGATGGACTTCTCCCTTTCACTTGAGCACAACCAGTCTCAGGCACAGGAAGTTAGGAGCCAGGCAGGTGTCACTGAAGTGGTCTTCCATATATTCAGAAAAGTAAAATCAAAGCATTCCTCTTTGGGAAAAAAAAACCTAAATAAAATTATGATTCAAGAATGTTGCCTGGAACTTATTTTCACCTGAGGTCCTTTTCAGGTTGACAGTGTCCCTTTAAACTTTAGGTTCTTCCCATTGTGTTGGTTTTTTTTCCCCAAGCATCAGATCTCTATATATGCCTATTTTAAAAATGCTCATAAATACTGGCATTAGGTTTACATTTAGAAATTAATAACTAATCTTTACCATTATACACGGACAGCAATATTAATAATACACACACTTCACTGACAAGCATTTTTTTTTCTGTATTTTGAATAAAATTTGCATGTGTAACATTTCCCACAGAAAGAGTGATTATACTTGAAGATAATTATGTTTGCACCCCAACATTTTCACATTAGTGAAAACAACTATGTTTTGAAAATACCAGGGCCTCTGCCAGGTACTAATAAATAGAGAATAAAAAGAAAAAATGAAATAAAAAACCYGACTGCCTTTTATCCCGACATAGTAGAGATTTCATAGTCACTGGCCGAGGTTATGGGCTTACCCCTCATCCTGACGTTTTTAGCATTAGTGATCCTGGCCATCATGGACACGGGCTTGTCGAAGTACCTGACCAGCGCCGGCTCAGTCAGGAGGGAGGCCAGGAACTGCTCGAAGGTGATGGCCCAGTCCCTGTCGATGCTGGTGCTCCGGCGCAGGGCGGGCGCGTGGCCGCTGCGCACCAGCACCGTGTCCTCCCCGATGTCCTCGCAGTGCAGCTTCTCCTCCTCGTGCGAGCCCGCGCTCAGCACCGAGTAGGAGGACATGGAGCTGTCGTCCTTCGTGTCGTCGTCGGAAATGAGCATGGAGGAACAGGCTCCGTTGTCCCTGGGAGAAGAGTCTTCCAGCTTGATGTCCTCCATCTGCATGCCCAGGGCGCCGTCGGGGCCAGCGGCCTCGTCGTCGCCCCGGAACGCCTTGTGCTGCTCCAGGGGGCACTGGTGCTGCTCCTTCTTCTGGAACAGCTCGCTCGGAATGGCTCTGCTGCAGCTGCTGCTGTCTGTGTCGCCGGGGGGCTGCGTGCTGAAGAGCTTCCCAACCTCCCCGATCTCCAGGAGCAGGCTGGTCACGGCTGCTGTAGCGTGGTACAGGTCCTGCTCGTTGGGGTCCTCACTGAACATGTTGTACATCGTCTTGCACAGCTCAATGAACTGCCCCTAAACACAGGGGGAAGGAACATTAACAAGAGCAGGAAAAAATCACGCTGACATCTTCCAAACCAGTTTTAAAACGCTGGGATCGAGGCAGGACACAAGAGTTTATGTGACTAAAGTGAAATTTGAAATAACGCAGGAGCAGTCTAGGAAGCATATTCTATGACTGGGCAGTCACATATGTTGCATCTCTAAAAGGTATTTAGAATAAATTATTGGATGTTTTGTCCAACATGCCACAAATACACTTCTCTGCAGCCACAGGAGGGCAACAGAGCATGAGCAGTGAGACACTTTGCATTGATTTTGGTGGATTTTCTTGTAGGAATGATGCTAAGTATAACTAAGGGTTTGCTAAAACTGATGAGAAGTAATGAAAAATGAAGTCCTGCAGCACTTAGCTGGCAGGAGTAACTTAGTTGGATACAAGTATTTGAAATTGAAAACTGATAAATTAGATGGGAAGATTTGCTCAGGGCTACCTTAAGTAAGAATCACTGTTCTACAGGAAATAAACCTTCCCTACATGCYCTGGAGGAAAGAGCTATCCCAATGGGTCTCCTCCTCCTCAGCAGCTGTGGATCTGAGGGGATTGAGACCAGCAGTACAAATCACAAAACATAAAATACTACTTTCAGGTTATGCTTATTAGACATTAAGAGCTGGCCGGCGATATCCAGCGTCATATCCTTTGTCTAAAGATCAAAATAAGATGTTTTACCACTCCTATATGTGTGTATCTCATTTTTGGGATGTTTTGGGAGCTGAATGCCAGTTAAAAGTATTTTGTAAACAGTAAACTTCTGCAATCAGCAGACTGCTACTCTAGTAAAAAAGTATCTGCTCAAAATAAAACCTCTGTTCAGTGTTAATACATTGAATATTTATAGATACGTGAGGAAAGTTTAAATTTAATGAAAAGTGGCAGCAGAAGTACCTGATTCAGCTTGGGTAAGTCCTTTGTGTTTTTTGCTTTGGATTTATTCTCTTGGCTCCACATTCTCAGGTAATTTCGATTCTCTTGTGAGCTCTTCTTGCCTATTGCCAACAAATTACCCAGAGATGGAGGAAAAAGTTCATGAAGAAACCTCAAATTATKACCTTTACTGCCCATTTTCAAAAGGAGCATCTTTACATGAAATGAAAGATGTAACTCACAAGGAGACACCAAGCATACCTTTGTCTGTTTTCAGACTCACTGTAACAAACCCATCATCTACTCCATGTTTGTTCCTGCTGTCTAGGCCAACAACTAGGAAGTGGAGGGGCAGGGGGAGAGAGAGATCAGTGTGGGTTTAGATACAGACATTGTTTTCATGTGTACAGTGCAAAATAACAAAA
Organism: Cardinalis cardinalis; assembly: GCA_014549065.1. Classification (NCBI taxonomy): domain Eukaryota; kingdom Metazoa; phylum Chordata; class Aves; order Passeriformes; family Cardinalidae; genus Cardinalis; species Cardinalis cardinalis. Next base: position 667,780 of record JACDOX010000148.1, read on the forward strand.
TGTTTACAAATGTTTATAAACTCTGCAAAAAAGGCAGAGTAAAAATTACAGGTATAAATTATGGCTTTGCTTACMCTTAAACGTGCCCATAAATTCCATTTAATTTATACTATCACTACTTAGGCTGGGACAACCTTAGRGTTTGTCCAGATAGTACAATGATTAACCCATGCTAACACAACAGACCTCCTAGCATGATACATGTTTGGTGATTGTACTAGTGCATCCTCTTTTGCCTCTCAGGATGTGAAATTGCCATTTCTAGACTATTAACTCTTACCTGTATTTTCAAACAACTTTCCTCCCACTTATAACCTGAAGGATGGGTTATATTTTTCTTGAATCAAAAAGAAACTTCACATCAAGTATCACAAGAAAGAGAAAGTCAATAAAGCAGAAGTGGTGAGACCCTGGCTCTCGTTAGGGCACATGAGATTTCAAACTGCTGAACTGCATTTTGATGTATCTTTTGCTCTTGGTGTTTTAGAAAGTTTTAAGTTCTGATCCAAATACATCTTGAAAGCCAACCTATTTGTTCTTGTTCTTCACAAAATTACTTCTACTACAACACATGGAGTTATTCTACAAGTACTTCTGCAATGCACAGTTCAGGGGGACTCTGAGTGTACACATGCCTGCACCTCTCAAGATATCAACAGCATATACAAATGCTTCATAATACTTTTTACAGAGAATACTTTGCTAACAAAGTTTAATCCAATTAAAAAGTAGCTCCCTAAAAAGACGTGTTGATTGAAATGCATCACCTCATCTTCTCATGCCCAAGACAAAAGATGCCTACCATGTGTGCAGTCTGGTGTGATGTCCTCAAAAAAGTACTGAGTAGCTTCAAAGGCAGAGTCTGGCTCTTCTTGCTCAGGGGATGGATCTAAGCAACACAGTAAGGTTCTTTCATTAAAAATTTCACCCTTGAATTAAAAACTGAAAGATATTTCCATTAATACATTTAGAATGTAGATTTCTAGAAGCAGAAGTACGAGGGTGTGATGTGCTAGGAATCACCTAATTCACAGGAGATGAACAACTGGACCTGAATGGTCTCCTTCCCAACACCCAATACTGTATCACAAGGAGCTGTTTGCTTCTAGAGCCCGGCTTACCCATCTTCCCATGCCAACTTCCATTACTTTCTCCTGTACAGCTCAGTGTGTCCTAAGCAGGGYTTGCTCTCTTTCCCACCTTGAAACAATCTCTCATCATTTGGAATGAGCTTGCCAGTCCCCAGATATGAGAAACTGCATTCTTAAAACCAGATATTTTTGGTAACAGTTCAATGTCTTTTCTAATTGTAAGTATTTTTTCCCATTTAAATTACTGAATCACTCAGGCCTACCTCCAAGCAAAACCAGCTGGGAGCAATCAGCCATGCTCAAAGTAGACAAAGGGGACTGTCCTCTCCAAGTTTTTAGGTATGTTCACCACAGCACGTAGATGTGCACAAGAATTAAACTACCCAAGCAGTAGCAATGTCCAGTAAGGACAGCAGTAGGTTCTTTATGGCATGTGGGTGACAAGCCAGAGAGGACACAGTTCCAGCAGAGAATTTTCAGAACTGTTCTGAGGTGTTTCCATCCCCTCTCCACCCTGAACTGCTTCTCTCACTTAGCTGAGTCCAGGTTTGTACAGCTCCCTGGAAAACACATCTATGAAACTATCTGGAGCTTCCCCCTGCAAACAGCTGTGCCAGCCCAGAGGGGAAACCAAGAAGAAAGCCTGGGGGCAGAAATGAGGAGCCAGGACATGCAGGAACATTTCAAACTAGCTTAATTTTCAAACTCTTAAACGGAGTGCATTGTGGTAACATATGTTGCAGAACACTGGACTTATGCCTGGAGGGTATCACCAACCCCAGCTTAACAGGCAAGAGACATTTATATGTTTGTGGAGGGAGCAATTGAGGGCTGGGACGGTGCTTTCAGACTTTCCAAATCTGGTAAGAGCAGAAGCTTCCTTATTTTACTGCTGCATAAACATATACAGTGATTCCCACAAATTAATTTTTAATTGGAAAAGTCAGTCATAAACAACTCTGCTCCAAATTCCTGTTCTCAGCACAACAAGAGCTATTTTAACATCATTTACTTACCAGGCAAAACATGCATTTTATACAGCAGCTTCAGCTTCTCTGTAAGATCTCCATGGCATGCTGCACCTAGACAACATTACATGCAGTACATTACTAGTCAGCATTCTGTGCCATTTTATTTGTTACTGCCACAATAACAGCTGCTACACTCACTCTGGGAAGTACTGTACCCCTTCAAAGCTCAAGATCATAAGGCAGTCACTCAACTTCATCCAGTAAAAACAGTAAGAGAGCACAGACAAATCCACCCTGAATTTCGTACTTCAATCTTGGGTCCTTTTTAAAATGCCTATTTCATAAAACTCTGTCTATGGTTATGGCATTATCACACAGAAAGGCCTCCAGCTGGAACTTAACAAGACCTTTTTTGTGTGGACTTCAAACTTTCTGATCTGAGGATCTAATAACAACACCACATGTCTCAGAGCAGCAAGATATTTACCAAAAAAAAAAAAAATTCAAACAAACAGCATTAATCATAGCTTAGCCATGGGCTAAATTGATGTTCAGGCAATGCTTTCTAGTGATTTTTCCACATCAAGCCCTCACTTGTTTCTGGTCTACACTAGAATTAGCTGTATGAAATCCAAGAGGTCTACTGAAGCCCCTCCTTCCAATTAATTAAATGGACAGTAGTTAATTTTCAAGTAACTAAATAACAGATTATCAGACTTTTTCATACATCTCACTTGTTGTGACATGCCATCCATAAATAAATGAACTAACTTCTACTAATTAGATTGGCAGAGATTTATTTTACCTTATAGGTGATTGTGTCAATGTACCTCTGCTATGCAAACTACAGTGTGGTGTGGCAAGTACTAACAATCACAGTCTCTTGTAAAGCTTAACACTCCAATAAATACAGATGTTAGGCCAAAAAAAGTGGAGCACAGCTACATTAGCCATTTTTGCTTTCAACATGGTCCTTAAGCACAAAACCTCATTATGTTCCCATCTGGTGTATCACACCACGCAGATAATGCATTCCCTTCTGGTAAAGGCAACATGGCATAACCAAAGGACAGAATGGGCTGCACTTCTGCATCCTCCATCAACAGGGAACTGCAAAACAGGATTCAGGGCACAGGGGGACACATGTAGGCTTGTTGCTCTCTCTGTCCCCAGATTTGAAGAGAAYTGAAAATCTCCACAGCTACAATGTGAGAAAAATCTGTATGTGCTTCCTGATGCACACTTTTCCTTCCTCCTAATGCATCCCTTTTCCTTTTTGCTCAAAATCAGGAAGAGTATTGCCAGCAGGTCAAGGGAGGTGATCCTGCCTCTGAAAGGCATGGAGAAGTGGTGAGGTTACCACTCTGCTTTTTGAATATCCWCCTGCATTCTGTGGTTGAAAAAACCCTGCTTGCAAAAAGAAATAAAAATTACACTCAAGTTCTCCTTGCAAGACACAGCCTTCACAGTGCTGCCTTTGACAGGAGGCTGGGCCAAGTACTGCAGCCTGCAGCAGCCAGTGGAGAAGTGGGGAGCTGTGTGCTCTGAGAAGGGAGTATTGCAAAACCATGATGGGAGGCAGGAGGCCACTTGGAATCCATGCAGAGATCTCTGCAGCTCACTTGGATGTGCAGTCAACAGCTGTCAAGCTATAATCCGGCGTGTTACAGGAGTGCAGGGGAGCTTTGTCAAGAGTGAGTAACTTAAGGCTGAAAACCTCTTCTGAGCAGCACAACTCATTGGGCAAACCACTCCTGTATTTGGAGTATATTAATGTAACAGGGCACAGAGTAAACATAAAGAATACACCAAATTATTCCATCTTTGCTCAGCTGAGGCCCTGGAGGCACCTGAAGTAGGAGCTTCTTGAGCTATTTGTTGTAGGAACAATGAAAATGAAACTGAATGATTAAAAGTCCTGGGGCATGGTGAAATATGCTCAAACAGGTCCATTGTTCTTTTATTGACTATGCTGTCCTTCTTACCACTCATGTGCTTCTCAACTGAAAAAGGTGTCAGCAGGGTTGATTTATTTTTTTAGGGAAAAAAAAAAAAGAAGGTTTTCAAATTACACCACAGTGGGCTTAGTTTCTGAAAAATATGAGATTTCAGAATGTGCATTTTTGATTGTTTTGCCCATTGAAGATTTTAGTTCACTCATGTTGGCTTACAGCCACATCTGTGCATTTTACATAATTTCTGTTCACTGTGCTCAATACTGGCCCTTGTTCTTCTTACTCATTACTGGTTCCAAAATTTGCTGTCTCAATCAATAGCTGGTTGACTGTTTCTGACAGCACCCTGTAAACTGGAAGAGTAGTTAACTTCTGGGTCCTCAAAAGGCCCCAGAGTGTTACCTGGAACAGTACCTCAAATACAAATCACTGCATCACAGGAAACACGGGGATTTTTGCAGTGGTGTGAAAGGGAGGTGTGCAGCCAGTTTTACTGTCAGAGCTATTTTGCACTTACAAGAGAACAAGTGCTACTACTTCTGTACAGGGGTTTTAATACAAGGCTGCATTTGGAGCCCTAATGCTTAAACATACTGTTAATTAATGAAGAGTTGCTGAAAGCCAGACAAGGAAACCTTTTCACTCTCAAAAAGAATCAAAATATAGACTGGCAGAAATTCCATGAAATGACACATGGTAGATGGTGAGATGTTGGTCACCTACAGCAACCAACTCCTGCTATATTTAAAAAAGAAGGGGCCAGCTCCTGCCTCATCTTTGCTTCCTCATGTTAATCCTGGCRCTCACAATGTTGGTTTTCATGTCCTGAAATCTTGCTTCTTCAAGACTAAAAACATTCAGCCTCCCTCTCTGAYCTGCACCTCCATTTTCTCCTTTTCAGGGGACCTCCAAACTGCTCTCTGCAGTTTTGGTTACTGATTTCAGAAGCAAGAGAGGTAGTATCTCACACTCTAACTAATGCCTAGGGTAAATACACCGTTAAGCACCTGTGCTGCAGTTAGATTTTGTGTTGAGAGTTAGCAGTCGGTGAAATCCTCAGATCCTAATGGATCTGTTCACGTATTGTCCTTTTCCCAGTGTGCTACACCACTGCCTAATGCAGATTCACCTACTAAGGTCTGAGGGAACCACTGTCACAGGCATGATAAAATGAGCTGAACAGAAACCAACTGGTTTGTCACGGCAGTTTGCAAGYGCCGTGGATCCTCCTTACTCAGCCCAGAGACGAATTCACGGAAGTTGATGAGCAGATCTCCATTTTCATCCAGAAGCCTGAAGAGGCGGGCAGCCAGTGTGTCTGAGTGCGTGCCACAGGCCCAGGGGAAGAGGAGGGCAAACATGCCCTTGAACTGCTCGAAGTCAATGCGGTACTGCTCCAGGTAAGGCAGGCTGGGGTCGTGCCGCTCCGTGGCATTGCTGTTTCCTCCCCAGTAGCAGCTCGTCAGGTGTTCTGCCTGAACAGAAGGTAAACACCATGATGCTGTCAGCATCTCTAGGAACAATTCACTGCCCTCCACGGTAAAAACAATCCCAAACAACTCTTCCACATGCATTCTTAAAACAATGCGAGACAACAGATGCATYTCAATTTATCCAGCCCTTCTGCTTTTGGAAGGGGTTTCCTCTTCTAAATAGCATAAAAAAACATCCCTCTATTAAAAAAAAAAGGAAAAAAGAAGATGAAGCAAAACTTTCACTGCGTTTCAGGYAGATGAAACATGAAATTCCTGTTTTGGCCAGAGCTGTGACTTCCCAAGCTTGTTGTGCTTGGTTCACCCTCATCATGCAGCTAAGTCAGAAGGCTCATGAAATCTTTATTTAATCCTTACTCATATGAAAATAGCTGTTTATTTGAAATATTTTTTGTAGCTTCTCAAAACCAGCGAAAACTGTTCTTTCAGTCTTACTGAAGTCAGTGGAGGTTCTGGGGCTGATTTTGCCAGAATCTAATTCAAAACAATTCAGAAGCTTAGAGAAAAAGATCCCAGCACTGCACAGTGAYTAACCAGGGAAGACTGTCAGACTTGGTCTCACTGATTCCATGGAAGACTGAAAGAAGGCACTGCAGGATTTGGACAACTTGGACTTCTTGTTACAGACGGGAAATCAACAGGATATAAATTCCTCATGATATTAAAAAAAAAATCTCTTGTTATAACAAAACAGAGGAAGAAAGTAACTTAAGACACTGTGCATGAAGGTGAAGCTAGCACATTTAAATGCTCRCCTTTAAATTTGTGGATCTAATGGCACTGCTGTACAACCAACTTACAAAGACACATCACTTTGTGGCATTAAATTCCCATTTAATGCATTAAAGCATTAACGGTGGCAAAAATCAGCTACTGCTATACAAAAGTATTAACTATCTGAGATAACAGAATCATTGTGATGAATTCCAAAACTTGGGTCAGGTAGAGACACATATGTTTAGCTTCTAATGACTGATCAAAAGTCTCTATCCAGTTTTTCATTTTATATTTTTAACAGTATATATTTTTTTCCATGGACAAATCAATTAGTGAACTAAACCTTTCCCGATGTTTTAAAAACTGCTTGAGTTTAGGATTTTTTGTATATCAATAACACAGCAGCTAATTCAAGTTTGTATCAAGATACCAAATAACTGACAGACTTGACTTGGTGCTTAGAAAAGACAGAGTCCCACTCCAAAAATGAACATTTACACTTCCTAGAGGCACACGATCTTATCTTCACTTAGCTTTACCTTGAAAAGTGCATATAGTTCCTCCAGCTCATCAATMGTAAAAGAAGTCTCTGTCACAATAGTTCGTACCTTTTGAAACACAACATTAACAGTTACAGATTTGAAATTCATGTTTCACTGAAAAGCTAAGTTAAGTTCAGAAACTGACTAAATGTATTACGTGCAAAGAACATTATTTCAGTACTGACCACATTGCGCTTTGTAGTATCTTCCAGGGTTTGGATGACTTTCAGCCTTTGTTTGAATCTCATTTGTTCAATTAAATCTGCCCGGATACTTCCAAATTTCTTGAAAGAGAAAAAGTAGTACATGATTGTCTATGTATTAATATTCAGAATATTCAGCTTGCCTTTAATTTATTAGAAAAATTGATTTAATTATATGATGTACCACAAATGAAACTGCTGTTAACGCATTTTTCAAACACATTAAAAAATTACAAAGACTTTAGGAGTATATCACTAGATTTTATTTTTCCCAATAACTTATTTTAATTTGAAAGTTCTTTATTCAATTTCAAACTGTAATCTCAGTACGTGGAAACTTCTTGCTTGGCAAATCTCTGTGAATAGATTGTTTCGCAAGTCCTCCTGCAGAGCTGTATTTCAGCTTGTCCTGGAATGTCTCATAATCACAATAGAAAGAGAATATTAAACTAACTGGATCTCTAATGGCTGAGACAGTACAGCAGTCCTTACATTCTGAGGATCTGAAACAAAGTAGCAAGAATGCAATTTCCACTAGGAAAATACGCTCTTTAATACCCAAGTCTTATTTTCAGAAGTTTTTTCCATAACAGTGCACATAACAGTGTCAGGGAGCTCCTGCACATACTACAAAAGCATCATAGGGGGAAAACCTATTAGGAATAATATTCCATGTTTTCATATGCAGAGGAATGCCTAATCCCTAAGATTCATTTTTGTAGAAGTATTATAAGCAGAAGTTTCTTGCCATCCAAAATCCACACACTTAGGAAGGCACAGATGATCAGCAGGAACAACAATGCCAGACATCAACTACACCACATGTAAACACAAAGGGGTGGCAGGACACACTTTCATACAAGATGGATTTATATTTCCAGTGCAAGTGCATCTACATAAGCAGGTCATAATATGCTGGCATATCCTTGTAAAATGAAATTCATGCTAAAGCTGCATTTATCTATAAAGGTGCTCATCTTTATCATGTACCTAGGGAGTAAAAAAATGCTTTATGTACTTGTGAGCATGTTGCAGATAAAGAAGTCTTTTGACAAAAATAGAATGTAGATAAACATGTAGAATGCAGATATTCATGAATATCAGGTATCACAGAGGTATTTCAGGTATTCACAAAACCTTAAAAYGACAGATCTTCTGAGGCCACACCTATTCCAGTAATCAGTTTATTTACTGGACTGCAGGGCCAAATAAGATGGTCTGTTCACATCCATAAAACTAAAACTCACATAGTCTTCAAAAGAGGAAGGTTGCAGATGATTACCTTCTGGGAATGGTCCTTTGTCCATGCTAAATTTCAAACTGTACAAGGAGTTGCTGGAAAGATGTCACCTGTTCATGGTCAAAACTGTATCAAACCTTTTYGGAGCACAGACCTTCCAGTGTCAGCTCTTCAGTTAGTATGGCCAGATACCACCCTACATACAGCTGAAATGGTGAAGGCCAATTTTTTTTCCTAACTAGCTAACACACAAATTAAATAAGTTAAACATGTAACAGCTCTGATTATGGGTCTACACTTCACAGACAGCTAGTGAGTTATGCACAGGCTTTTAAAACTGCAGTTGTTACGCATTATTTCAGTCACTTCTACTATAATTATTATGACACCAGGATCTATGGCTTCTGAATTACATGCAAATTGAATGGAAGGATAAGAGATTTCTTACTGAAAACTATTTTCAGTAAATTAAGAAAGTACTGGCAGTATAAAATGCACTCGTTAGGTATATTCTCTTCTTTAAAGACAATTTCTCCTTCGAAAGTAGAAAGTCTGCTCAATATCACCACAGAGAGTGGTGCTAATCACTAATTTACCAAGCAATTCTTCTGCATCCTTTCAACTTTCACTGGAGACTTCTCATATATGCATCTGACACGATTACCTAAGAGCTGGACAGTGGCAGAGCATGATGGAAAGCAGGTGTTCATAAAACAATTCATGTATTGGGACTTGCTCAGTGCCATCAAGCTCTCAGACTGATCACATTTCCATGACCAATATCACAGGACAATCTGGAAGAGACAAGGTTTTCCYCTCTCCTTGGGGATGGTGTGTGTATGCTTGAGGGAAGGCAAAGGTCTCAAAAAACCCCACGTTTTCTTCAGCTGTAGGTCTTCCTATTATTTTTAAAATGATAAATGTCTACAAGATTAAGAACAGATGGTAACCCAGTAAGCACTCTTAGCAGTTTAAATTCTAAAAATTAAGAAAAATATCCTCATTTAGTTTATATTTCATTCTTTGAAGCTGTAACAAAGCTATCAGTGAGTTCCCAGCCCTTAGTGCACAGAACTAATCAAGAAACATAAAAGGTGTAACAGGYGCCCTAAAGTTTTTGAATCTTAATAGTTTACTATAGAATTATTAGGGATTTTTAATAAATTAATTAACAGCACCTTTCTTGAAACGAATTCTCTCTTTGCAACCAGCTCCTGCTTTCCTCATGGTTCCTCACTCACCATGCCACTTGTTTTGCCTAATTATACTGAAGTGCAGCTGGTTATTTACCTAGAAGGACATACAAGGTTCCGTGCTGCCAAAGCCCCAAGAAGACAAACTAGCTCTGCACGGAGTCAGATGATTCAYTCTAGAGCAGTTAAGCCAATGCAAGCAATCTTCATGATGAGGAAAATGGAAAAATGCATGGGAAACACAGCTTCACACAAACACCTTCCTGGCCATTCTGACATCTATCAAACATCCATCTATCCTGACACACATTGCCCTTCAGCACAGAATACACTAAGGACTGCCTACTTCCCTATTAAATGTGGTATATTAAAGCAAGGGGGGGTTAGGGGCATAAAAAGTGCCCTTGAGAAAGCTGTGCCACTGCTAAGTATAAATCAACTCCATGTCAATGGAAGGGAATAATGGAAATTGAAGAGAAAACATCTTTACAGTTTTTCCTTGATTTTTATAAAATATGGGTATGTCAGTGTGACCAGACATGTTTTAACTGATGGTTTTTTTTTTTAATTTAAGGACAATTAAACCAGTCTGCAGATTTTAGCTGGTTTTGCAGGCTTTGTCCTGCCCTTTAATAGATATTAGTCATTAGCAGCTCCTTTCACTTGGATTTGCTTTTAGCTTTGGTGATAGTAGAGAATATAGTGGCCCATGGTCACAATCAGCACTTTTAAGTAAATGAAAGGCAAAAGAAACAAAGTTTCACTGATAAAAGAAAGGTCTTCTGAAATCACACAGATTTCACTACTATTTCAGTTTGGAAAAGCACAAAAAAGCTTAAATGAGAATTAACTCCTTTCAAATTGAAAGTTCAGCCTTTTGTTTGTAAATCGCTTTTTGGTGTGGGCTGCTCTCCTTTGAGGCCTCACAGTTCTCTGAAAACAGCTCCAATTAAAAGTCTTGGTTAAAAGAAGAAGAAAGTCTAACTCCTCTTCCTTGCTCCATTTCAGGCTTCTCAGATGAGTCTGCATTTCTTTTTATGTTCTTTCTGTTTCAAGCAAAGCCAAACTAGAGTATCAAATTCCTCTGTGAAGCAGAAGTTGTGTTAGTTGGTAAGTTCCTGTTAAGAAGTCTTATCCTACCTCATAGGAAGACCTGATTAGCCTGAAGATATCCACCTCAGGATAAGGCTCTACATCATCACTGAGCAGGGAGTGAAGATGAGGAATGGGAGGAAGAGTACTGTCCTTATTAGTCACACTGTCCAAGTATCTGGTGGGGAAAAAAAAAAGAAATGAGAAATTCAAGATAAATTCATATGCCCTCCCTTCTGAGGGTTAACAGCATGCAGGTTACATATTGATTATTACATGTAGAAGTGATAAAGCCATTCTCTAGGAAGAGTTAAGGTTACACTGCTGAAATTTATTATGAAAAAAATTCCCAAGTTCCAGAAGCATATGGAAAACTAAACACCACTACCAAGCCCAAGAAAATCAGAGGTTACACTCAGCAGCACTAGTTCCAATGAAATGACTCAAGCCACTGAAATCCAATTTTTTCAAGATCCTACCTAATTCTTCTGAGTCCAACTTAGTCTATTCCCAAAACAATCTTCCTTAACACCAAGGCTTTTTCTTAATACTTGAAAGGTAGCAGGCTGAAGTAACAAAACCCATGTAATCCATTAAAATAATGAATCCAGTTAAATTTCTATAACTAGGTTTGGGAAGTTTATTCGAATGTCTTGAAAGAAGAATTTGTATCTATCTCATTGGTCACTTAGCATTAGTTTAAAATAATATAAGGAGTACCTTACACGGATGAAAGGAGACTACAAGTATGTAAAAGATTTACATATATGATACTGGTTTAAATTTAGTATTTCAACATAGAATACAAATCAGAAAAGCAAGCAAAAAAAAAACCCAAAACCACAAACACGAAGATACTTAATTTTCTGTAATAAATACCTTCCCAAGACTGTCATGGCTTCTCCATCATCTTTACAGTTAAGCAACTTGTCTACATTAGCTTCGAGGACAGCGAGTGCTAACTGAAATATCACCTTTATTCCTTCACAGAAGAAACAATCCACAACTACCACTGCACTTTCAAATGGCATTACACTGAGGAAAAGAGTGAGGAACCAGGACAGGGAGATGGTGGAGATTACACCCAAATCCTGCATGCAGTCATAAAGCTGTGGAATGTAGTCACGAGCCAACTCCTCAAAGACACCCTGATCCACCAATGCTCCTGTGGAAGATAAATAAGGTTGAATTAATTCAAGAGCAATTGATACATTGCCATTTAGGGGAGGAAAAAAAATCTCTATATTCTATGTATATAAATAAAAAACCTAAGAATATTTTGCATGGTGCTTATGCACATTTTCTCACTATTACACTACTATACAAACAAACTGAACGGTAATAAGTTTTTTTTCTGTTTCAATAATACACTTCATAATAAATAAGAACAGAGTAATCTGGTCTAGCACTAGCAGAAGTTAAATAGCGGCTTGATATTACCATTACTAACTGGAGTAAGACCTCAGCATCACCTGTTGAATGAGACCAGGATGACTATGAGGGCTCAGATCTACTTCAAGAGAACCCTGCATTATACATGCCACAACATCAGTGTTTTAAACAGGCCAGGAAGAATAATTTCAAAGGCTGGGTATCTCAAGTATTTGTGAGACATAGTTAAAACAGATTCCATGATAAATTGAAGTCACTCTCTTTGACATACACAAGGAAGCTCATCTGACAACAACAGCTTTCTGATACTTGTGCCCCTTCACATCAGAGATACAGGCACAAAGAYTTCTACTGTAAACTGCTAAAGCTCCTGTTTCCACCTAACCTTAATCAGCTAATTGGATCATTTAAAACTCAAATTTTAGCCTCCCTTCTTTTCTTAACAATCTACTTTACTTAACCCGAATTTAGAATGTCATCTGATCCTAAGCAGATGATAAACTATCAACAATAACATTACCTCTTTAGGAAATTGCCTTTACTCTCCTGAGCAAGCTGCTCATCACTAGCATGCACAGCTGCACCTACCCATATATTTGCTTCAGTACAAATAACACCAGTTAATTTGGTTAGTTTTTATACTGTCATTTCAAAAATGTCCCCAAAGCATACCAACAACTCTTGTGTTGTAGTAGTCAGGCAGCATACGCTCACACAGAGCCACCAGCAGCCAGAAAGCTTCCTCCTCTTTTGCATAAAGGAGGAGCACTGAAGTGACAATATTCATAGCCTAAAAGAAAGGGAAATGCAATTATTTAAAATCTAGCACTGTACCTGGGCAGGAAAGTGGTTAGGAAATTAGCTACATCTCTCCCTGCAGATCCCAAACTGTTCAAGTACTTCCCTGTAAAAACAATGCTCAAAGAAAGGCTCAAGAAAGCTTCAAATCACAGAAAAATTGTAAGGCTTTTTTTTCGTTTTGTTGTTGTTGTTGCTGTTTCACTGGGGCTTTTTGGTGGGTTTTTTTGGGTTGTTTGTTTTGTGTTGCAGATTTTTTTTTTAAGAAATCAAGATTTTTCCTCCTAATCAAGGGCTGAGCCAGGTCTGCAAGCATCCGTTACACTGCTACTGMTATTCTGCCATGGGTGCTCTTGGGGAATCTGGGTCTGGGGCAGCCAAAACACCTCCCACAGCACTACTGATGTGCCTGAATTCTCACTGTAGCTGGACCAAATCTCAAGGTCATTAATTACTGAGACAGTTCTAGGGACCAGAACTGAAATGTCTTTCTACTGCTTCTCTGCTAAATAATCTTTAAAAATGTTGTAGCTATTACTTAGTGCCTCATGTGTTATTAAATAATTTATGATGGTATCTGTTACAACTGCTTGCACTTACTCAAGTTGCATCTGGAAGTCTTAAAAGGCAGAAATTAATYAGGCTTCTTAATACTAATGAATTTAAGTTTCTTCTTTGCACAAGTATGTAGGAAGGCAAAAAAAGGCCCCAGTGATAAACCAAAATTATATAGTATGAAAGAATTATTTAGGACCAGAAACTAAAGTGACTTGAATTATGGGCATAAGAACCTCAAAACTATGCACTGGGGTCAGCATTAACTCCACAGATACATGGACAGGAGTCCCAGTGATATCTCCTAGGATGCTTTATTTTTTGCAAAGTGTTTAGGGGTTTTTTGCTTGGTTTTTCGGTTGTTTTCTGTTTTTGTTTCTTTTTGTTGTTTTGAATGATGACATGGCATCRTTGAAAGAGGAAAGGAGGTTCTGGAGGGTTATAACTAATACATTGAATAACATTTCATTATAAGAGGGACAGATAAAAATAGATAAAAATTTAAGGCTGAACACAAAGCGYTTTGGGCATTTTTTGTTAATATGAAAATAACCTTTCTTCAGGGTACGTTGTCATTTTCTGTAGACAGCTCTATTATCATCTGTCCAGTTTCTAGATTTATGAGCAGAAATTATGCTTACAGAAAATATCTCTCAATGTGTGCTGCTAATACTGCTGTTAGAGCAGGTCCTTGTGTGACATCCCTCTGGCCTCAGCATTCCTGCCTCTCTGAAGCACTGAGCCGTGAGCTCACAGCACCATCCACACCTCACTGTGCTTCACACAGCCAAACCCTCACTCCTGACTGAAGGAACAGGACTGCAGGGAAAGAACTGGAATTCCAGAAACTGAAGGAGTGCAGGGTATTTCAATTACCTGACAATATCCTATGTTTGGATTTCTGAAAGCATAAGCTGTCAAGACTCTCCTTAAAGCAGCAATACCCATCTCATTCTGGAATGCAGGGTGTTCTGGAAGGGAGCGGTGCAGATCCCTCTCTATCTCTTCTGTAGCAAGATTGTATTTTCCCATTGATTTCTCCACTAGGTCCTCATAATAGCCAGGATGAGTGGTCATTTCATTAATGGCTCCTAGGAATAGGAGAACAGTATTAAAACCAGGAGAAAATGGAAGGTTTAGCAGGTACAGTACTTCAACATGATAATCTGCTCCCCTTCCATTCCGAGTGTCACCATGAACTTTGAAAGCAAATATGAAAATATTATTTCTTTAAAGGTGATTAGAAAATTTAGAAGTATGTGCTTTGGCGATTATCAGCCCTTCTTGTCTTCTCTACAGGCATTTTTATAATGAGGTTAAAATCCCTCTCAGCCAGAACTAAACAGGAGGCATGAAGAACAAACCAACTGTGCAGTCACACGGTATCATGAGCTCCCTCTGCAGCTGGCTGTGGGTTTGGTTATCCTAAATAACTCAAAACTTGTCTTCGAGAAAGCTGCTTGCCCTGGGAACAGAGCAGATTAATGTCTGGTTGCAGAGAGTATGACATGTCAGCAAAAAGCAAGAGACAAAAACTCATGAGTTCTATTCCTACTTCTGAAGATGACGCTGTCATCTTGGGCAGGGCACTCAGCCTTAGGGATACCACTACATGCTCACAGAGTTGCTATGAGATTTCACTACTGATTTTACAACTTCTCCAGAAATGAAAATCAAGTGTCCRTAGCACAAAGTAATCTACACAGAAAATACAAGTTATAAATACACAGTGAACATTAGTCCAAACCAGCTGTTAATAGGACACAAAACAGAGCTCTGCGTTCCTGCATCTATCTTCCAAAAACATCCCTCTAGTGTCCAGCAGCAAAGAGAAAATGTACATGACTGTATATTACTGGAGAAGAAATAGAGAACAAACTTGAAAGCATCATTAGGTCATCAGATAAAAGGCCCTTGTGCTCATATCATAAGCAGAGTGGGTAGCTGTGGTAATTATCTTGGGGAGGGTAGAGCTAAAGAAGGGATATGGTGATAGGTTATAAAGAATGCCTGAGGTAGGATGGATTTCCATATAACTAGTAATACTAGTTATACTAGTATACTAGTATAGTAGTATACTAGTATACTAGTATACTAGTTCAACTTCAAAAAAACCCCAACTTTAAGTGGACACATATCTAGAGAATCCCTTGGAATTCCTTGCAACAATTGCTGTGAAGGCAAAAAGCTTAACTGGATCCAGAAATTACTAAATAAATGGGAATTAGGCTTGTTGGTGGTTGCTGAACATCCAGAAGGTCCCTAAAGTACTGGCTTCTGGTTGCCAAGCATGTGTTCTGCTTTTTAGGTATTCTTCCTTCATTATGCGAGCCTGTTTGAGAAAGGGCATTTGCCGGTCTAACAGAAATCTTGTCTAAACTTGTCTGGTGCCTGCTAACAATCACAGCCTTACTTACTCCAAATATTTTCAGACACTTATTATGTGCACCTTTAATCACCTTTGAATTCCCTTCTTCCCTCATGCTTCTGCTCATATCCCACAGACACATTCAAACGGAAACCTACCTGAGAAGAGCAGCCAAAGCTCCCCCCTCATGCTTTCTGGAATGCCCTTTAGCACAAGGTCTCTTGTTTTCTCTGTACGATACATACAGACCCCTTGGCCATATTCAGCAAAGTGAATCTTCCAGGCCTGCTCYTTCAGGAACTCCTTGGCCTAAAAGCAAAGAAAGGCAGGCATAAAGATGCAGCTTCTCTTTCTAACACTCTGACCCACTAAAATCTTGAGTGCTAAAAAGCCTGCAATATCCTAACCTTCCAAGTGAGCAAGAAATAACTTGGCTGCAGTCCAGTTACCTTCTTAATGGGCTGCCTCCTCCCATCCCCTAKTTTCTATGCCAGTAGACCTTGCTGCTAAGAGAAGCAGTTATACTTAAGAGCAGGAATACAACAACATCCCCTTGAATTACATCCAAGTTTGCTTTTATGTAGGGAAGTTATTTGTACTGGTAAAACAACAGTATATTCAAGCCTTTACTTCTGAGAAAAATACTGCCTCTTCTTAACTGTCTGTCAGAATGAAACTCTTCTGGGTCAGCAACAGGGGCTTTAAGGCAAACAWAATTTGACAGCCTTTTCAGTCAGGTGGAGCACTCAGAAGTGTATTTTACCAGCTTGGGGTTGAACTCCTCAGGTGACCTGCGCCGATACATTGTCATTAAAGCTTGAGTTGCTGTTGGAATACCATTATCATTGAGGTTGAATTGTCGCTCTCCCTCCGACTCAGAGCTCAGGCTTTTGTGAGGGCTGGCAGAAATTAAACTACTTGACCTTGTAAACACCTGTAGGAAGCAGTCACAAGCAATRCAGGCATAAAGATGAGCCAGTGTCTGGACTTTTTACTTCACTTTACTTCAAAATGTGTATATGCTAACGGTTAACAAAAACATAAGCCAGCAGAAATTAGATCAGTAGAGAGAGAATAATGAAATAGCTTCCAGTCTCTCAACAGCTCTCCTGAAACACAACCAAATTCTAGAACTAGAATTGCTAGGGTAATGTTACCTCTAAGTAGCCCTGGGCAATTGAACCAGCTCCCTTGATCTGTCAACATCACAGGACCACTAGATTGTCATTTGGAAGAAAAGTATTTTGAAGAAAAAGGATTTTCTKACTTCTCAAACAGCTTTGAAACTGTATCACAGTAAAATCTCATGGAGCAGTTCACACCAAATGCCTGAAATTGCAATTCAGTCATGCATATCTAGATATGTAGTCATATTACAAATTGTAGTAAATGCTTACAATTCCTTTGTGTTTATAATTCAGTAGGTAGAACACCTAGATCCTTTTACAGCAAAAGTTCCAGCACTATACATGCCTACATGCTCTAGTATACAACAACATGGTAATTACACCTCATCCTCAACAAAGCAAGTAGAAAAATTCTTTTAAGACACACATTGCAAACAGGGTAGGGCTCCACAGGACAGTACTAAGGTATGGCTTAGGACAGACCTGGAATGTGAGATATACCAACAAAATACCAAAATGATACACCACAAAAGCCTCTTCTACTCTTGAGATCTGAATCATTATACTGTGCTGGGTTTAACAGAACTGATGAGGTTGTTATATATTTCATACATAAAAGCTGGAATTCAGCAGAAGGCTTGACATTCAAAGCACCTAAAAAACTGTATCTAGTCACAACTTTAAGAACTATTTACGCTGCACACATATGTAAGGAGGTGGTTCAGAATAGGGTCATTTGATGCTCAGGACAGASCTGGTTTTCTCCTGTTAGGTCAAATGTTCCAAAGTTCACTAGCAGTGCACATATAAAGCTGCTCAGCTCAGGCATTGTTTTCAGAAGAATCAAAAGATGGGATTTAGCAGCTAAAGTCTTGAATAAAAGGAGTTTCATGCCAACTGATAATTCCTTCAAATTATTAAAATTCCAGAATTACATTTCAGTTGGACAAGTAAATAGATACTAAAAGTACTATTCAGTTAACCAGTTAATTAACTATGACACTTCTCTTAGGTTTACATGAAAAAGATAGATATTCTAACTGACAAATTTTAACACTTCAGCTCAAAGGCATTAACAACAAAGAGGTCACATTTCTGTGCCTAAAGGTTTAGCTTTACAAAAACGTAAAGGTGTTCTCTCCCCACACCAGTTAAAATCCTCTTCTAGTAAATTATTCATGTTCTTTCACATACCTCATCATCCGAGCTGATATAGCTCCCAGAAATATTTTTATCCAAGTATATTTTTGAAGTGGTTTGTTGCAGAAAGTCTGAGATCCTCTGTACAAGGAAGTCTCTGTCTTTCAAGTTGGCAAAGAGGAACGTCATTCTGTTTTTCGTGCTGATTGACAGCGGGCTGGGCAGCACACTGGAGCTGTCTGCCTTCTCCACTATTGTCACCTAGGAACAAACAGTTGCTACAGTGTAAGATCTTTAGTTAATCAAGCTGCTTGGTTTAAGAAACCATCCTAATACAATAAACCCATGCTYCTTCCACCCTTATATCAAATCCCAATGGACAGCCCTCTGCCAGAAAACATGGTTTGCATACAAGGGCTTACAAGGCTGAAAGATAAAGGCTGTAATCCCTCAAACAACTGGTTTCAGTACATCTTCCATCAAAACTCCCCTGCACTACTTAGCTGATTTTCCTCAGACCGTATTTTAAAAGAATCAGTAAAACAAAATTTCACCTGTGGGATACAAATCTATCAGCTTTTTTGTAGGACTTCCAAATCCCTCTCTTGCTTCCCAACATCATCAGCACAGGTCACAGAAACCTTGGCCTACCTTTTACTGCCAATACATGTGAATAAACCATTTTTGAGATGATGCTCCTGTACAACTGTACTATAGCTGCATATGTGAAAACAGTTGCATAGTGATATTTTAAATGCATTTTCACAGTACACAAGAACTTGCAACAAAGGGAAATTAGCCCTATGTCCTCCCTTACAATGGAAAATATCTAACCCTGTGAGTTGGAGGCTTCTGAATGGCCTTCAGTTGTTAGAGAAACAGTCACTAATCTAACTGAACTCCAACCTGTAAACAGTACTCATACCACAATCTACTGAGTACAGGGAACGAGTTCCCTGAGGTTTTGGTAAAGCACATTAACACAAAGAAATCTCAGGGATAAGGCATACATAGACCCTTGATGAATTATGTAACAGTTGTGTGTCCTAAACGTTACCAACTATTACCTTAGAAACATATCAGTCCATCAAGCTTGTGCAGTTCATACATTGAACAAAACACAAATCACAATTATAAATACTTTTAACTACTGCTTTTATTACTTTAGATGATTTCTTAACGAAAACTGACTTACTGCCTTCAGAATAGAAAGTAGGACATTTAACTTTGCTAGGACTTTGACTTTTGCTCCTTTAACCCTTTTAAAACTGGAAATCAATGGTAAGACATGAGTACTACAATATTAATAGCTCTAGCTAAATGGATAGGGCAACCATTTTTCATGCATTCTCTTTGAAGACTTAAAGACTGCAGCGCACCGCTCAGGGGCTAAAACACTTCTCTGTTCTCCACACCTCCTTTTATTTTTCTGTTAACKTCAAATCTACTAGTTACTTGTTAACTTAAAGGACTTCACTGATAGCATATTGAAGTTAGCTAAAATGTGCTCCCTATGTTTCCTGTTCCACTTAAAAGCTGTTTGAGTGCAATTAGCACACAATATAGACAAGTTCTAAAGTCACTGGACAGACATTATTAAAGCAAGCCTAATTATAGCTCTGCTATAATGAGAGCTGATATCCACTCATTTCCTATTCAACAGAGACACACACATATCTGAAGTGCTTTGTCTTGGAGAGGGCACCTGCTGAAGGTGCAGTGAGCAGTGCAGTCAGCCACTGAAAAACATCTTACCCCTTCAAAATTTCTGAATCAATGCTTTGTTATTGTCTGATCTGTCAAAACACCTCCAGGATATTACAGAACATTGGAATTAACTTAAGGTTGAACCCAAAGCTTTAATTAGATAGAAAGGTTTCCTTTAACTACTAAAGGTACTGATCAGATGTTCTGAGGACTGGCACTACCCCCCTGGTTTACTGTTCTCCGTGCTGGTGCTGAGACTTGAAGCTGTTCAAGCAGAAGCATTTCTTCCTTCACCTACTTCTGTCTCTTAAAGCTTTAGAGCTGCTCTGAATCCTGKGCTGCTGTGACTGTGGCTATCAAAAGCAGTTGCTGAATCTGCATTCAGGAAAAGAGGTCCTGTTAAATGAAGACTTGGAGTCCTACTCCACCACTTTACCTGCAGGACTGCCATTCCCTTTGATTTTCAGACAAACAGTGAAACYGTAACTGAATGTCTCATCCCAAACAAGCAAAGTTGTTGCAACAAGCTGCTGAGAAGCTGTACTTCAAAGTTTCTGAACACGTACTCGTTTTACTCTTAATGATTTGCAGGGGAAAACAGTGCCTTGAAATATTCCGTGGTTCTTCAGTCAAGCCAAACTGTCCTTGGTTACACCAGCTTTGCTACTACTTCCAAAACTTACTTACCACAATTTTCCATTAACCCTCAAATCAAGTCACCCATAAAAAACTCCCCAACATAATTAGTTTTTTATCAGATCAAACAAACTCTTCTTACTGATGATCTGCTTTAAGTAACCAGCTTTAAAAAGAGAAACACACCAATGTGAAAAATACCGACAAAATATTTTCCACATACAAGAATAAACAATTGTGAAGAGCCAATTCAAAACTTTAGTGTTATGAATCTTTTTACATCTGACAAAAGCAAATCTTATCTGACAGATTCTTTCACAGAATTTCCACTTATCCAATCTAGGATATCCTCCACTCCTCCCTATGAGGCACAAAAAATGTAAAATTGGGTTGTAAATCAGAATACAAGTTATGAGACAGAAACAACTCACAAAAGTTATGAAAACTGATAGAAAAAATTCCATGAGAGCTTTAGTAGCAGGAACCGTGATCTAAGATACACAGTCATTAAATATTACTTAGAACTGTCACGGTTTGACGCTGGCACCATGCCAGTGCCCCCATGAAAATACACTCTCCCTGGTGTCTGCTGTGAGATGTGACCAGGAATAGAGCAAAGCAGGCTCCAACTTAGGAATAAAGAAGAGAAAACTTTATTAACCTACAACTATATGTAAAAAGAAACAAACAGAAAGAATGAAAACCTTCCAGAAACATTTCCTCCTCCCCCCACCAAATTTCCAATACATGCACCCCTTAGATCACCAACTCTCAGTCCATCACCACTCTTTAGATAATCAATTCTCAGTTCATCAAGGAGAGAGGAGCCCCTCTTGTGCCACAGGCTTCCCCTGGAAACACAGTTGAGACCTCGTGTGTTTCCTGTCACTCGTGGCACYGCCCGGAGATCCTTTGCCATCGTGACATCTTCCTTCCATGYCCAGTGCTCTCRCCACTGCACATGGACCAGRGCTGCTTCTAGGGTTCTCCTTTTAAGGATGCTCTGCCCAGTTCCCAAAAAAACCACAGTCTCTTCACTTTCGGGACACCTGTCCCTCCCAAATTTCACCCCCTGGGGCCGAGGGGTCTGGAGAACAGAGATCTGCTCCTCCACTGAAGATCGAGGGCACCACCACCCTCCTCACCCACCGTCTCTGTTCAGGCACTCCCATAACATCACTGCACTCTCTCGGCCCGGAGCCATTGCCTCCCCCTAAATGCAGTCYCTGTGTCACAGGAAAAATGGTTCTGTCCATGGCTAGACAAGAAAAGTCCAGCCAAAGGCCACTCCATCACCTCCGCCCACCCAAGATTCTTCTCCACTTCTCTCGTGGCCCATTTCCTCTTATCTCTCTCTTCTCATTCAGCTCCAGGAGGATCAGCATTTGTAAGGTTTCCATCACCCAAGAAAAGGGTTAAAAATCTCAGGCTCTGCCTGCCCAGAACTCCCAGGCCGCCCTGCAGGCACCTTCTCACTGCACTCCCCCTTCTCCTCCTCGGCCGGCTGTGCTGTCAGATTCCAGGGTGGCACGGGCACGGGCACAGGCACGGGCACGGGCACGGGCACGGGCACGGGCACGGGCACGGGCACCGGCACGGGCACCGGCACGGGCACGGGCACGGGCACGGGCACAGGCACGGGCACAGGCACGGGCACAGGCACGGGCACAGGCACAGGCCGGCTCTCTCTCTCTCCTGGGGGAGGGGTGGCTGCCCGATGCCTCTCCAGTGCTCCTCCACCCTTCCATCCTGCAGGGCCTTCMCCTCCCCTCTCTGTCGAAGCCCAGGCCAACCTCAGCCGGCCGCACAGCTTCCCCTGCCACAGCCAGCCCGCAGCCGGGCCGGGAGCTCTGACCCTTCCCCTGGAGTGCTCTGCTTTTAACCCCCTGAGCTGGGCAGGGCAGGTCTGACCCTTCCACTGAGGAACCAAGAGAGCTTCCCCTGGAGTGCTCTGCTTTTAACCCCCTGTGTTCTCAGAGGCCACACCAGGTGCCAATATTCAAATCTGAGCACCTAGTGGTTTGACCACAGCACCTATTGGTTCGACCACAGCATCCCAAAAAAACTCACTTCCTCTCAAACCACGACAAGAACACATCAGTATGGCATGCTCACAAGAGATAAAAAGGATGAAAAGAGGCTTTTCTCCAAAAAGAATCAAAAAATAAATAATAGTAAAAAACCCCCACCAAAATAAAAAAATTCAAAGCTAAGCTGAAATATCTGATAAGACATTGCTTATTTATATTATCCGATAAATTAAAAATACAAGTATTTACCTCTCGAAGAGGGATAATAAGGCTGCACAAGTTCTCTTCTTTACTAGTAAAGCAAATGTAGTTTGTAGACACAAACATCTGGCCCAAAATATGCATTTTGTTGAAAGGAGTCCAAAGAGTACAGTCTGTGTGTCCATCTAATTTCTCATCCTTGGGGAGTCGGAACAATGCACGGTATCTCTCACTCTTTGCTCTGGCATCAAGATCTCTAAAAAAACCCACAGAAAGATTTTCTTGTTTTAGGGAACGCATTAATACATTTTAAGACGTGTTTTCTGCAAATCATTGCAAGTTACCTGCAACACATAATTCAGCTAAGCAAGGAGCGTACAGCAAAAAGTTGGAATAAATTTGCCTATAGTGGAGATACACTATTCACTTTTGGAAGGTTCTAAAACTACATGGAAAGAAAGTCTGCCATGAATGACTCAGACACTCATCCTTATTTCTCAGAGAGGAAAGACTGAGTGAGCTTTCCATATTCAGTTGTACTTCCTGAGAATATATACAGTGAATCCGTTTTTGGCTAATAGTAATAAAAAATGCTTCTTTGAGGCTTTTTTATTAACATTACGGAACCTCCTTAARGTTAGAGTTTGGTAACAATTTCAAGACTTAGTCTTGATAATGCATTCAGTGCAAAACACTCAACAGTAAGGACAAACAAAAGTGACATAATGYGTGTCAGACGTCACTAAATAATGAGAAATATAAACAAGCACTGGCTATAATTCTGTATGGTACACTAACATGAAGGACAGATAAAGAAAAAATGAAAAAGAAACTAACAAGTTGAAGTGTGATATAAAAGAAGAAGAAATATTTTCCAGATACCTTTTCATCCCTTAGAATTTTATGTCAATTTTTGTATTGCTGTTACCTAAACTATATTCCARACAGAATTAATAATCTAGACTCCAATTTCTCAATTCCAGTGATAAGACCAAGTATGAATGCTAGGCATAGTTCTTAATAACACATTAATCACTTYATTACCTACCCATACAGACATAAAATGGCCTTACAACAGGTACCAAAATGTGGCCAGTATCAGGAGACACACTAAAGAGCTTCTGAACAAATGAGCATTTGGCTCAAGAAAGTTTATTTGTGCAACATGCTCGTATTCCTATTTCGACAAGATACCAAGTAATTATATTTAAATAATTATTCACATTTAGCCACTGTTGGAATCAGTCATTCCTTTTGGAGTAGCAGTAAATGGCCACAACATCAGAAAACTTTTGGACAAAATCCTGCAAGTAAAAGGACTGAGGAGGAACAAATGAGTAAGAGCCAATGCCACCTACCGTTTCAGAGCAGATACTTTTTTGGGGGATTTCTTTTTCAGTTTGGGTAATGACCTGTCTTGTTCAAATCCTTCATTGTCCAAAAGCTGTCGCATAGCTATATTGGCAAGCTGTTCCATTAGTTTAAATGTCTCACTGATGTTAAGGAATACTGAGAAGAAATGTTCACTTGACCTTGTGCTCACTTTGATCATATCAGGGAAGAGCAGCGTAGCATTCTTCTCAAGCTGAGTGATATCAACCCAACGGATAACTAACTTTGCTGAACAGGAGCAAACAAAAAAACAAGATTCAGTACAAAAATGAGCATATTCAGGAGCTTTTAGCTTCTTCTTCCTATAAAATGCATTCAACTGACTTTTTCTAGCATCCTGAAAAGTTGGGAGTACAGCATAAATAGATCGAGTTTGTACAAACAAACCACTGTCACCTGACAAACAGGAGATAAAAGAGCTTAAATATAATTTACTTTATTTACAGAACACCACACAAGCATTAAAAAGCCAGGTAAGCTAACATGACTTATCACTGTCACTGCACTAGCTCAGACTCTGATGTCCTCTTTTCCTATGGAAGCAAAGAAACACAGTCTAAACACATCAGACAGGCTTGTCTTATTTTTATACAGCAAAAAGTTTCAAATATGACAGCCACAACAGAACCTAAGCTTTTCTCCCAAGACCAATACASGTGGTGTCCTTAAAGCAGGGGCTAAATCCCAAGACTGATCCATTGCCCATAATCAAATAGTGCTGAATTGCTCAACTCCACTGTGCCTTGAATTAACTCCTGTAGAGCAGACTGGTTGCATCCACACTATGCAGGTCTTTATTCTGGGTCTCCTCTGAAACCTTTTGGATGTTCTGGTGTTGAACAAATGCAGATGTGTGATTTAAGGTTGCAAAGTCTGCCAGAGTAGTACTTGAGGATTGTGTAAGAGCAGAAGAGAAAGTCAGAACTGGTGTGATCTGGTCCCTATTTCCTTTTGGGCACAGCTCCTGAGGTGAACCATGTCCCTAGACAATGCCCAGTACTGTTTAACAGAGAACTACTTTGAGAAAGACCAAACAAACAAGGGAACAAGCACACAGTTAAGCAGTGTGACAAATCAGGGAATTGCTCCCTGCTTCTCTTTTCCTCAGTAGTGTCTTTGTACCCTCRGTGATCAGTACAGGAAAAGAAACAAGCTACAGGAGATTTCCCAACCATTTTGAGATGCACAAGTTACCATTCCACTGAAAACATACCTTCCCTGCCCATGAGAAAAGAGTAAAAGCAAAGGTGATTAATGCTGAGATACACCCAGCCCTGACGGGGAACCTTTCCCTTCCAGTAACTGCAGGAGTAGTAGTTCACTAATTTCTCTTCCTCTGGCATCCCAAACAGCTTGTGAAATTTCACTATGGCTTCCTTGAATTTTTCAGTGTCGTCGTCCTCTTTGATGCCATTGATCTTGTTGTACTCAGCAATGATGCCCTGGCAGGGAACAAAACCAGAACACGTCCTGTTAGTGGCCATGGGCTCTCAGATATCCTCATTCCCATTGCTATCCAGGCCACAGGGCACAAGGTTATTGCAATGCCAAGGAAGTCGTTCCGGGAGCTCTTATTGTTCTGCTCCCTCTTTGGCTCATGTAGTTATTGACTTTATTCAAGGCTTTCTTTCTGACGACCTTACTCCCTGCTGTGCCCATGCCAAAAGCAACCAAACACCAACCCCTTGTCAGGACCTTGTTTTAAATTAACCAGCCTAACTCAATACTCCTAACAGCCCCGTGAAGCACCTATGGCCTGCAGTATTTTCCTCTTCCTTCCTGGGGAGACAGACATAGGATTTCACATGAAATTCTTCTGAAGGGAAGAAAAAAAGGAACTGTTGTTCTTTACAGAAAATTTTATATTACTTCTATGATCCCTCTTATTGGACCTTGAGCATAAAAGAGCAAAAGGGGGGGGGGGAGGAAGAAGAAAAAAAAATCTTCAATTAGACTTACTTATAGAGTGGAAAAAAAATTCCCACTTTCAGGTGCAGGTGACCCTCATGAAATTTGAAGAGGCAACAGGTCAAAAGATGTTTCTTGGTATTTTTAAAGACTACGGTTCCTTCTGTTCTATACTGAAGCTCTGTTTTATTTGCTTATTTTTCCAATCTCTATTGTCTTTTATATAAAAGTTATAAAATTTTTGCCCTTTTTGTGACTTTTTGCCTTCAACTTGCTCCATAATTACATGAAGAGCAGAGTATAAGACAGAGAAACATCGTTCACATTTAGTATTGACCCAAATCGAAGAAGTAACAATTTCCTTAAGGATTCTATTTCAAAACACACATATAAGATATTTCCATGACCATCTATAGCACTCATACCTGATTCACTGGGGAAACACAAGGAACTGTGGGATTTGTAAGAGAGCTGACTTACGATACAAAATGTTAAAAGAGGAATGAGACAAAGCCAATACTTTGAACACACACCAATAAATACAGCAATTTTTCTTACAGTCTTTGAAAAAAGTATGTATTTTTAGATAATTCTTAGTACAAAAAAAGTACTTTTTGCCAGTATAGTTATTATCTGACCGATAAAGAGAAAAAGAAATTCTGAGAAAACCAACACTCCCACTTCCCACCAAGGAAACAAATCAATGAACCAGCAACCCTAACACCTATATGAAGGGCAAATGCCAATATTACAGGATTTAACTACACAGAAGAGGGGGAGGAGACATTATGAGCGCATGAAAAAAGTTAAAATTAAGCCCTGCAATGGAAAAACAGTTGTACAGACAACTGTCAAAGTTTAAGACAGTGCAATTAATTTTAGACCTTACAATGCCTTAAGACCTGTCTATATATTTATATGTTGTTTTTTTAAATCATTTTGTTCTAAGCTACATGCGCTATTCCCAGTTTCCCTGATTTTTATACACATGTTGCTACTTAGCATCAAAAAGGCAGAGCAGCCTGGGAACTACCAGCTCCAATTTATTTCAAATTCACATCACTTTTCTTTCCCCAGTCATATTTATCACTAACAACATTTGCAGTAATTAATACACTACCTGTATTTTTCCTCTGACAAATGTATTTATGTCATTTTCATTTTCAAAGATTGAAAGAGTTTGCAGCAAATTCTGTTCCAGCCATTCCCAGTGTTCAGTGATTTCCTTCCTCGAGCAACCTACATAAAAAACAAACAAACAAACAAACAAACAAACCAAAAGTCACAAAATAAATAATTCACTAGTGTCAATCTCCCTTTAATCACAAACAAAAAGCTCTAAGAAAACTTGCCAGTAAGTGGAGATGCAATATTTCATTAGACGCTGTACTTCTGGAAATTCCAAAGTTTTCTCCCATTTGTATTTAACTTACCAGCTCCAATGAAGGCAACAGAATGCAACATTCTAGGCAACCTCCAGGGGAATGTCACAATTCTGGTTGCAGCACRGATCCATAAATCATGTCGCAGAACAGTCTACATAAGTTATCAATATTTTAGAATCACAAATGATCACCACTGCTGCTCCTCCCTAAAACCAGTGGATGCAACCAGACCTTTCTAGAACTCAGGAGGTGGTTTGAATACTATTTTATCTCCTGTTGGCTTTAACACTGCTGTAAAAAGCAATGATTAAATGCATGAGCTATGTATTTWAAACTAAACTGTCATCAGAAAAACTGCTTAGCTTGTAAGAGCAGCGACAAGCAGTGCAGACACGCTATCATGATGAACTGTTTCTTAAAGCTGTCTCTTTCTGGTTTGTGGTTCATCAATTATTTTTCATCACTTCTTCTGAAACTGCTCTGGCTGATAATTCTCAACCTGTAACAATACATCTCTTTTTTCCCCCACTGCTTTTTGTCTCCATTTTCTCACTATTTACTCTCCCAGTCTCCCCTACAGCAGATCACACAATCAGCCCAAAACCTACACCTCAATTCTCAACAATTCATCATGACAGGCTAAGTCTTTCTYTTTGCTTTGTTCAGGGCTAAAATACATACTTACTACAATGTTTTAAATTACAGGTTATTTTATCACTACTACTGGAAAGTTTTCACCTATCTTAGTGTATTAAAAGTATTCACCATTTTACCAACACTGGCCTTTTAGGTAAATTAATCAGTAACTCTGACTCTCAGGAAAGGGGAAGAAACCAAATTTAACAGTTAAAACACTGCACTTCAAAATACAGAGCCCTCAAGACTGGCAGGAAATAAAAATGAAAATAGCTACAACATAGCAACTTGCATGAAAATGCATACAGTTACCATTATCACAAAAAACCTCTATACAGCAGTTCTATGACTGAAAAACACACAAAGCCACTGTTAGAAGAATTGACTTTATAGGTGGAGAAGGATCTTTGTTTACTTCCAAACAGAATTTAGATATAGCACCATTTTCACCTCAAACTGAGCACAGCACACTGGGAGGGGCACTGGCATGGGACACTGAAGTGCTACTACAATATGAAAGGCTCACTGTGTACAGCATTTTGCATTCCTAGACCATCAATTGTTCTTGAAAAGTAAATAAAAATTCTCCTGTATAATTCAATAAACAGAACTCTAAGCTGGGACACCTTTACCTTCACCCTGCACTGGAGAAAGGGCTCTTCACAAGGCTTCTCTCCAGAGCTATAAGGCTTCAGATCCAGAATCCTCCCAGGGCCTAGATCAGTAGTGTTAATATCCAAGACATTTCACATCCAAATCTGTCTAAACAGTCAGTTTAGAGCAGACAAACCCCCCTGGATTACTTTCATCCTCAGAACACTCTTGCACTGAGCAAGACCAAATGTCACAAACAAATCACAAAACAATTGCATTTCTTCAAGTGACTCTGTACAGCTACTCACTGAAGATGGAGATTATTTCTTTACTGAAGGCAGGAGAAAAAGACAAATTTCTGTAAAAACAGATTACAAGTAGCAAATAACCAGCAGTCTACCCTTAGAGAACAGTGCAGAACAAATCAGAGTTRCATAGCTAAATGCAGCCAAAGCCCTTAGTAACCTGTATAATTTTAACAAGTCTTGATCAGTTCAGAAAGAATTGCTTTAGTTGCAAATTCATAAAATAACCACAGTACAGAGCCTTAGGAACACTGGGCTGCTCAGCTTCAAGGTTGCATAGATAATTATTTGTTCTCTGTAAAATTTTATTTCCCTGCAAGATCCATACTATTCCCCTCAAGTGACAAGACTATACTAATGCAGTCTTTTCATTTAATCAAAACAACTAAACTATCAACCAGGTATTAGGAGGCTAAACATTTAAGAAATACTCCACAAAAGGAAATCACAGATATATAAATTAACTACATTAGCAATTTCAATTAGGGCTAAGATTCACAATTGAAGAGCATGTTTATTAATACTAGCTTAAATGAAGACAGAGTACTTCTACATAAAATCCACAATATCTTTCTCAGAAGAAAAACAAAATTGTCACAGCAGCACCCTACATTTCCACATGTATGGTACATTTATTTATTATGGGACCACAACTTATAACTATTCCTTCCATTTTATGCCCCTGCTTATCTTGAGGACACAGTGTAGGTATMAAATTACAGTCATTATCTATAGGTGTCATGCAAAAAAATCTGAACAGAAGTCACACGGCCTATTTCCAAAGTCTTAAAAATMATTTCTGAATACATGCACAGTAAAAGGGTCTTTGAAGAAACACTACTTTGTGATATGCTATTTACTTTGAAAGGGAGTCTGCAAATAGCAAGAAAACTCGTGCCCTCAGCTGCCCCCTTTCTAGTTTATGGGATGGAGGTGGTTACTCATTGCTGTGCGTAACGTTGACTTTGGGGGCASAGTGAGTTGGAGACAAGGAGACCACTCACCCAGATCTCCATGTGGCAACAGACAGAGTTTATTCTCAAGCCTTCCTTATAAAGGGCATTTGAAAAATCTGGTCTGGATATTTTCACTAGTCTGACCCCTACAATCCTTTAGGCKCTGGCCAGTGAAATACCTGCAGCCTTAGGAGAGATGTGATTGGGCAAGGCCCCTGCCAGCCCACCCAGGGGCTGGTTAATTCACACAGTACTGTGACAAGTGGCAACAGCTGGGCACTGACATCTGGATGAAATAAATAAACACACAGGCAAGTACTTGTACCGTTCTTTCTCTTCTGAGAGCCATGGAAAGCTGACATGCATTACTCATGGTCACAACAGAGTGGATGACAGTAAAAAGCTGTTAAATGCAGATTTGGGAACAACCTTCATAATATTGACAACTTTTTTAATATCTGATTTTAGTATTAGCTGCCACCAAAGGTAAATTATGTTACATGTATTTTAAAATTTTCAGGGAGTCAGTACAAAAGGGTGTAGAGGGGAAAAAGGTTGTTTGAACTGATGCTTTCTTTCAGGTCTGATACTATCAAAAACAGTAAGAAATACTTGTGCTAATAAAAGCTATTAGCAAAACTTCCTTTTGGATTCAGAAGGTGACATAGCTTTGATAYCACCTTTGCCAGACACAGAAATCATATGCTCCTAAAAACAGAGCCTGGTTTGAAACTAAAATTATTAGATCTATAGCAAACCTTCATCTGTTCTTCCTTCTCTTTTCTTCCCAAGAAGGTATTTGTCTGGAAGAAAAGTCATCCAAATAGTCTAAATGTCAAAATTCAATGGGAGAATGGGCACTAATGAAGTGGCACAGTTAGCTGAGAAGAAGCCTACAACATCATTAACCAGTATTTCTGAATGTCAGGCAGCAGTGGGGGTGCTGGAGGTTACCAGGCCATTAAAAAGATGATAGGCATGTACACACTTCTCCTCTGTTCTCTCTTCTCAATTCTCTTCCAAATTAATAGTTTTGGCTGTTGCCAAAAACTTTGTTGCCAGTGAAACTTTTGAGTTGGAGGAGCTGCACTGAAAAGTTTTCATTTGCTAAGACTGAAAAGCAATACTATCAAACCAATGATCTGACCTGACAAGCTTGGCCAATCAAAGCTAAATGACCTGTATCTTCTGCATTTAACTCCAGACACTATYTTCAGAGACAGCAGACAAAACCAGAGACTAACTCCATTTGTTTTATGTTACTTGCAATAGGTACCTGACCACACAAATAAGCATTTAGTACAGGATCTGATACATGCAAAAATCTTATTTAATGCACAAAAATATCAACTCAATTGTTTTCACTACTACAATGAGAGAAGAAACAGTCTTACTGCTAGATCTGTCCAAGTTGGAGCATTAAAGACCAAAACTCTTAAAAGTTGTTGCACCTGTGTAAGAACATACAGTCCTATAGTCACCTTTAACCTAGCTACCATCTTGCTGAATTCTAAGTACATCACACATAGAAAGACCACCCACTGTCTGTGAACATCCAGGAGGCAGGGCATCCCTGGGATCTAGACGGTATTTATCCTGGAGGAGACAGGAAAGGTCTCACTGGTTGCTATTCAGTATTTATGTGAGTGCTGGTGCTGCATTTTCTTCCTGGTTACCATTGCAAGGGAAGCCAGGTGCCCTCTGTGGGTAACTGGGGTGCTGTAACCCAGGTACTCCTCCCACCATTCTCTTCAGAGACACCCCATCACCCAGGAATGCTGCACTTCAGAAGTGCTCTAGGAGTGAGCCCTGGCCATGGGGAAGAGCATGCAAGGAGGAGGAATGGGTACTGCTGGTCTGGGAACACCCTTGGGAGAAGAAAAGTGGGAAAAAACCAGATGTTTCATCCCTGCTCCATTTCTGTTTCCATTCAGTCATTGTGCTTAACACACCCCCCCATGCTGGCATTCCAAGTCTGACTAGCAGAAACTCCRGTGCCACTGAATTTTACCGCTACAGCAAGTTTTCCTTCTGACCCATTTATTTGTCCTGACATGACTGTGCTCAGCAGGAAGGATGCTCCCTTATTATGTTATGTGACACAGTATCCAGGAAGAATAAAAATCCACATCAGTGTCTTTGTCCTTACCACAGGCAATGGTCCAGTAGACCAAGGAGTCTGGTGCTTGGTAGAGGATTCGATAAGGTGCCACTCTGGCACTGGAGTCCAACACAACATCAAGAGTACCCACAAGGAGACCTGTAGGAGAGGAAATTCCGATGAACACACAGTGATGGAGAGGGCTCTGCAGTCCCTCCCCATTCCATTCCACCCTCCACAGCAAAATGCAGATCTACATGTTCATCCTCACGCTTGTTGTCTCGGGCTGTAAGAGGAAGAATGATCTAACAGGGAAACATCTTCAGCTTAAACAAGACTTCAACTCTTTAATGCACATCAATGCTAGCATAAAGACAGGCAAATTGAAGCAAAGCAGAAGGYAGTTGTGTTATAAATTCATGCTTAAAAGTTCTTTAGTTCTCTCCTGAGTTTCATACACTGCTGGAACCATGAGCAGTAAAAAACCTACCAATTACAAACCCTCCTCCAACGCCAACAAGAAATCCCAGACAATACATCCTATAAGGGTTCAAAACTTGAATGTCAGCTAGGTAAAACTAAAGACTTCCAGCAAAAATAATTGTGCTACTTAGCAGTCTGATTATTTAGGGTAGGAAGGATTAAAATGCCTCAAGAGTCAAGCTGTTTTTCAGATGAAATGACACCGAGGAAAGACAAAGCCATACTGTTTTCCAGAAGTAGCTTTGAAAATTCTTTGCTACTGAGAGAGCCACCAACAATCGCATACCAACAGCTACCAATAATTCCTAACTCTATTTCCAAAATTTCTAGATCCTGTTTTTATAATAAACTACACATAAAACAAAACTCTACCCTCCCAAACTCTCTGCAAGAAGAGAGGGTTTTTTACATAGTTTATTTTTAAACTACGTAAAAGTTTTCCCGTTTTTCATCTCCACGAAGAATTTTCATCTCCCCTGCAGCCATGTCAGATTTAAATTTTCATGTTGAAGCTCTCAGAAAATTGTTTGGGAAAAAACACTTGAAATATATAAACAACAAATGGAAGAACTTTCAGAGTTTTTTTGTGAAAATATTTATTAGGGCAGAAATTAGAGGTTTTTTCACACAGCTGAAATAAACTGCATGCACCAAAAACATTTTAAAACTCTCCTGTTAGAAGTTCTCTTCTCCTTTCAAGTCTCATGTGTTCATCTTTTACTGTCATAGTTTTATTAGTTCCTCATTTTTCTCTGCTGAAACTGGTATATGCAATACTGCTTCCCTCGCTGTTCCTTCAGATTTGTGCTGTGCATCATAAAGACAGAAAAGCAGTACCCTTTTTCCATCCCAGTAGATCCCTCAAATGTGATCTGAAACTAAGAAATACCCCGCCTAGCAGTGATTTTGTATTTCTCCCATTCTATCTCCTTTATTTGTATTTTGTTTTATACAGACCTTCTTGTGCTGGATCAACTGTAAACTCTTTCTGCTCAATGAATTAACATGCACCACTTCCTAATCCAAGAATTACGCAAGACGTGAGAAACAAGGCTGGGCACACCAGGCCATTAGCAAGGTGCGCTACAAAGCTATCTGACRATTCCAGGACACAAACACAAAACACGACTGTACAATATCCCAACGTGCACTAGTCTCACTAGCCCTGGTTGCCCCTCACCTCTCACATTTCGATTACTGGCTGTACACTGACAAGCTTCCTCGGAACAACTCTCCACCAGCCCTTCTAGATACACCCTGCCTCCGTTCAAACTCAGGAGAATGAAGCAGGTTAAAATGTACCTCTAACTATCCATCTTCTTCCTCTCCATCTGAGCTTCWCAAATGCAGTATGGTCCTGGCCCAGAAAGCACGTGTCACTGCAACCAAGGTACAGCATAAAGCTGCCAGTACTGCTCTACTAAAGTGGGGACCAAGCCAGACCCTACGCTTTGTTCATTATCTGGGTTTGCTGCAAACACAGCAGGAATATTTTCTTTTTGCTTTTCAGCTTCACATGACTCCTGACAGTAATAAATATGCAACAGGCATGATGTAATATCTAAATAAAGTTGTATGCTGGCCAAATGCAATCTTCTCTGAGATACAGAAACACTGCTCATGCCCTGTATTCTTTAAAAACATGCTTGTTTCTTT
Organism: Cardinalis cardinalis; assembly: GCA_014549065.1. Taxonomy (NCBI): domain Eukaryota; kingdom Metazoa; phylum Chordata; class Aves; order Passeriformes; family Cardinalidae; genus Cardinalis; species Cardinalis cardinalis. Next base: position 701,647 of record JACDOX010000148.1, read on the forward strand.
CCTCCTGCTGTATTTCCAAATTCATTAGCACATGGGTGGTCCTGCCAAACAATTCTGCCTCTAGTTCTTGGAGTGCTGTAAAAACTGGGATAGGCAGGTAAGACTAGAAAATCAGAATAAACCAACTGACTTGTATAGCAGCATCAGGTTCAAAGGAACTTCCTATCCTACTTTCCTCTCCCCTGGATATGGTAGACAGGAGAGGAACATCYCCCTGTGCCACCAAACACTGTAAGACAGCAATGTATTTAAGAAATATGAAGAGCACTATGAGAAAAAAAAAACCACCAACAAAAGAAAGAAGCCAGCAGTGACTGAAACCGCAGATGGCAGGTAGGAAAAGAAAAGAAAACAAAGAATACTTTCCAATGGTGCAGTAAGTAGGAGTTGTTCAGGGGTTTTTCAGTAAACAAATCGAAAAAATAACCATGTAGTGARGTCAAAGGAAGAAATCTGACAGAATTTCAGAACATCGCAGGGAAATTCAAATCCGAGCTTAGCAAGTTAACTGCAACTGACAGTTTATCAGTAACATTTTACTTGTGTCATGCAATAGCTGTTCTGACAGATGATAAGTGTGATATTAAAAAAAAGCATGTGTTTTTATCACATGAAAACTCGTGCAATCATGCAGCTGGGCCTGCCTGCTCTCCYTCATGAACTGCTCCTTTTCGTGTTGTTAGGTCAGTGTTGGTTGTTTTGGGTATTTGTTGTTTGGTTGGGTTTTTTTGCAATGCAGGCATGTGATGCAACCAGAATGAAATCACAGCAGTTCATACTGATAATCTGTTTGAGGATTTTCTACATGAAGTAGAAATGAAAATTAAAAAAAATAATAAATTAAGAGAATTTCAATACTGTTCATTAGCTCATCAATTCTTCACATAGCAAGTACTTTTTCAGACATGATTAAGTAACTGAGTTTCTATAGAAACAGAACAGGCAACCAAGAATCATATTCCTTATATTAGACTGGCCCTTGGGCAAGCGCCAGTGAATTACCCAGGCATCAAATCCCACGACTATACTGACTGCAAATTTTTTCCCATTATTTCATCAGGTTTCTGACTGCATAATGAAATAAGGAGAGAAATTTCCAATGTAAGAATACTAGATCTACAAGCCCTTGTTGAAGCAGGAGGTTTTCATGAGACAAGTTTTATTTAAAGCACATGGTGTAATTTGTAGGATTAGCATCTGGCTAATTGATGGGAGACTCAATCCTGAAGGCACTCGAGCATCAGTAACCATGAGGGGACAAACAGTCCCCTCACATACACATGCCAAATTTCTAGAGCAACCATACCTACACATGGGGCAGGAGGGGAAAAGGGAGGCATAATGCCTTCACTTTGCTTGATACAACTTTTTAGTAAAGTCAGGTTCCTCTTTTGAAAACTTGAATTCTAAAGCAAAGGTCCAGAAGATTGATCAGTACTCCGTTTCTTTTCTGTAAAACACGGGCATTAGCAGAGGAAAAATAATTATATGTAGTATTTGGAACCAGGGAATAGAAAGCCACAATTGGCTGAGGGCCTGGGCAATTGCTCTTGCATCATGTTACTGGAAGGACATACAATCACTAGAGGGAATTACTGGAAAAGAGGTTCAGTTACCCAATGCACTTTGTGCTGAAGAAGAAATCACACTACATTTTACTTACCTGACCACATTCAGTGGTGGCTCACATTTAGTCATGAGCTGGAGGGGGAGCCTGTAACCCTTGCAGAAAGTACAGATTAGTAGTTTATATTCATTAATTAATGTATGATGTGCTCTACTTGCATCCTTACAACTGCAACCAATTTTCAACCTGTTGTTTTTGCTAGAAGGGATTATGACCACATTAAGCCTGACCTCCTCCATAACACAGACCCCCTTCACAAATTATTCCTATCTCACCAAAGGGTATTTTTCAGACAGATAGATCATCTTGGTTTGAACACTAAGCCAATAGCTTCAGCCAGTTGAGACTCTTCCAAGCACCACTGCAGTCCTTGCTCCTTGGAGACCACTATTCCAGATGACTTACAGTCTAGACTGACTACAAACTACCCACAAACAGAAATGAGATCAAGTGATGACCTGTAGAATCAACCTGGTACATTTTAAGCAAGCACACCTCAGAGTACACGACTGAACATCTGCTGTAAGTCACAGTACCTGTGACTATTTGGATATTCATGGCACAGATCTTTGCTGCAGGAATATTTCTCTCCTTTTCTTTCTTTTATCTTTCATAATAACTTGCAAGTGTCTTTGCAAAACATCAATTACTTATGTTTTTAAAGGAAAAGCAAGATGAACAAACTCTTTATTAGCAAAGGATTTTCTTATGACAAACAGTAACCCTCTTCCACAAAAAGCCACGTCTTCATTTAAAACCACAAAGACTGAGTAGTCTTTATCACCCTTCTACAGTCCCCCTCACAGCAGTGTGATTGAGAGCTTTTGTGTTTTACCTGTTCAAATTAAATTGGATTATACATTCAAAAGTGAGGCTCTGGATTATATATTACCTCTAGCATACCTTATTAAAACACCAAAGCCAATGAATTATAATAAATAACGGCACTTCAAAGCTTAAGAACTACCAGCAGCCACGGCTTTGCTGCACAGCAAGCACCAAAAAGCTTGSGATGGCAACAGACAGTGGTGCTTCCCAGTAATTTCAAACCTCAGAGTAGAAGCGCCTTCAGCACACGCCAGGGACCYGTGACACATCCATTCTTCAGTGACACAGGCAGCTTGTGTCACACTTTGCCTCCAGCTGAAGGACGTCACCGGCAGCTGGTGCCACTGACTGCTGTGCCCTCCCTTCCCCCAGTGTGCCAGCGTGCAAACATGTTATTCACACGGCTCTTCACAGGCAGAAGAGCCCTGCCCTGTCTCATCCTCCTTCCCGGTCAACGTGAATCCATACCTCAAAATACCTTTTGTTTGGAGATTTTTATCTCAAAATGTATAAACCAAGAGCACACATGTTTTTAGCATAAAGAGTAAATACCAAATAATACCCTGCAAAAGAGCTGAGATGTAATACAGGTCAGACTGTGACCCTCAGAGTCAGGCTCATGAGCTGTCACTCAAAGAGTCTCATGGATGTCTCAGCAGCCTGTCTGTGTAGGAGCCCAACAGCACAATCAGGAAAACTTGGAATGTCACATGTGTCACAAGSAAGAACTTTTCAAAACAGGCACAGTGACATTCCAACACTGAATCAAAACCACACTGCTTCAAAGGTCCTCAGTATTTAAAGCACGCTGGTGACTCCTCCTTCCAGTAAAGTAAGGTGGACACATAATGAGCTCTGGTCATAAACCTGAAACACCCACGGCACSTACTTAGATTGTAGATGTCAGCTGATCTTTAAGAAAGCTTCAATCAATAGGGGTGATTTAAATCATATTTACACCCTGAGCATTCAGTTTTATATTGATTTAGGGCACAATGAACAAACTCTTCCTAAATTTGAGCGTTGCTTCCTGAGCTATAAAAACAAGAACTCCTAACAACACATAACTGAAGCGTACAGCACTAGGTATTGTTTTTCATACTAAGGGTAATGAATCCTCACTCTCCCACTCTTTCTCAAGGCAATTTATGTGATTAGCTCTCTCATTTTCTATTGCAGGATGAGATCATCCCATTACTCGTCTGTCAAAACTCAAGCTAGAGCAACAACCTGAACGCCATGGGAAATACTATGGACAAATCCTTGTTAAAGGGAGGGTCAATGCTACTTGATTTAATTTCACAGGAATGCCTATATAAATTGAAAATAATATACACCACACAAAAATAACTGAGTCTTAAACTTCCAATACTGGCAAAAATACCCACAACGTTGCCTTTAAAACTTCATGAAGGGCTACACTTTTTTAATAGGTGTTCATTCATATAAATGAAGGTTCAATGACCTCTAAAGACTTATTTTCTAACTGTCTTCCCATGTGGCTTATATGGGCATCTAATGTASCATCAAGAAAACAAAATTCTTCCTCTGGACTTACAACAATTAATATTCTTTAATTAAATAATAAATTAATAACGATATCTATTTCTTAAATATATATATTTCTTAAATAGTTAAGAATGGGATTAATAGGATTGGTTAAGTTTTCCCCAATGTCTGCCTTGGCTGCTCTCTCTTCCTACCAACACAGTTCTGCAGRCCACAGATTTGTCCAGCCACCCTTTTATTTGCACAGGAGTTTCCAAACATGTTCAGTGAGACTGCTGAGGAAGAATTGTCATTCTACTGACATTTAGTAAGAAAAGCAGCAAAACCAATAGTTACTTTCTCTGTCTTCAAGCTGATGAACACAAATGAGAGAAGACTGAAAAACTAACCACTAATATTTAAAGAAAATGCTTGGGAAGGGCCAGTGTGATATCCGGCCCGATTACCAAGGGATAAAACAGCCAGAAACAATAAAGCTTTCATCCACCCTTCAAGTTTAACAATTGTGATCGAATCAGCCTATCTCCAAACATGTTAATTTAAAAGGTATCAGCTGCACTTGTTAAGGTGTCCAAACAACTCGTGACCAACCCTGTAAAAAACCTGTATCTTAACTGGAACCTAAATCTGGTTGGGTTTAGACTTTCAGCTTTTTCAACTTTTTGTAACTTCTGCTAAGCTGAAGCTCACAGAAAGAGACAAGCACTGACAGGACATGCCACAGTTACAAGTATGTGAAGGCTTACAACACAGAGAAAACTGGTATTTTGACAAAACCACAAACGACTTATCTCACACTACTGAAAAAAATTTATACTACAYATCAATCACACCAGACTGTATGAAATTACAGGAAAACAGTGAGAAAAATATACATGAAGTTATCAAATGCCTTCTAGGTGTGATATAAACAATTACTCRTAAGTTTGTAAAAAACACTTAGGAAAAGCATAATCAAGTATCACAGACCAAAAGAGCAGAGAAGTCACTGAACTTCACTCACAACTAATTATTTTAAAGCATCCCATTCTGTCAGAGTAGCATAAGCAAATTTAATAAATTTCATCCAACAGGAAAATTTAAATCTGAATCTGCACCAACGTAAGATTCAGATAAACTGTGTAAGATGAAAGAACAAATCAAGTCAGTATGAGCAAATTAAGAAAAAAAAACAACAACAAAATAGAAAAAACCTCCAAACATCACTCCTAACCTAAAAAAATTACTGTAAACTGAATCTAGTTTGAGGACTGAAGGGGACACAGCAAACTCAGCTTGAACTCAGAAGGAGCAGTCCTGAAGCATGTTGAAATACAAGCTAAATCTGAAAAGAAGCAATCGTTTCAGAAAAGAGGATTTTAAATTTTCTTAGTTCTGACTGAACACCTGCAGATAGATCAGATTTCAATAGCTATCAGAGGAGGCACTTTACCAGGGAAATGAGCAATGCTGAACGGAAGATCCCAATAACTCTGGCTGATAAAATACTGGAAAAAACAGAGGGGAAGAACAAGACAGATTATGAGGAAAGAACAGTAAAATCCAAAACATTAAAAATGTACTGGCTGAAACCAAGACTATTGCTGTGGTAGAAATTCAAACACCCCTATCTGGAAACTTCAGGAAAAAAAAACCACAAATCCAGCATAGAAAATACAACCTTTCTTTTGGAAAGAAAACAAATGGGAAGATTTGGAAGAAGTCCTCTAGAACCTRAGATCACCCAAGCACCAGATTTAAAGTCAAAATGCAAATGTAATTTCTGAATATCAACATTGATCAGGATGCATAACTGGACAGTGGAGTGATGGAAATATGGAAACTGATGTGAAGAAGGGCTCCATCTACACCTTTCAGTGAAGGACCAAAGAACAACAACAAAAACCCTGGAAGCAATACAAACTGGTGTAATGCAGAAAATCAGTAGCGGCCTAGACTGACCGCTTACCATCTTGTGATCCTGTGCAACATTTCCAACAGAGTTTCCTACAGAGATCTCAGGAGAAAGAGCAGGCCACCCCGGAATTCCAGGTGTCAAACAGTAACATTATTTCAAGGGCAAACATGGCAAAAGGCAGCTCAGCTCAGCAGCCTGGATAGGCCACAACTACCCACAGCGTCGGAGGCAAATTATCACGCAAGGAAAGTCTCTGACCAAGAAATATTAGAGGGAGAAGCAAAGCTACAAGCAACATCTCAGGCTCTAGAGATCTTGTCTCTAGAGCCAACAGAAGAGCTGGAGACGCAGAGAAGTATCGGGCAGGAAGTGAGGAACTAGGAAAAGCATCTGGGATTCAACAGAAAGACTGTGAGCCAGTCTGGGGAATCAAACACCAATTCAGCCCTGGACATCTGCAGGTTCCTTGGAGGGGAAATGGACTGGTGTGGAGAAGTAAACACACCCACAGCAGATCCTAGGGAGCAGCTCAGAGAATCAGAGTAGGTTTGATGTACTGACAAATGAAAGCAGAGCAGGAGAGACCAGCTTCCACTCTGTGTGCCAAAACAATCATGGAAAGCTGATGGCTGGGCAGACCACCCCTATCCATTATGCTAATTGCATCCATTTTGATAAACACTGTATTTCAAGTATCAGAAAACACATGATCTGTACTCAAGTCTGACATGCAAAATCCCAACTGCTTGAGTCAACAAAGGCAGAAAGTGTCAAGTTWGTTAATACATGGACCATACTTTGTTCAGGCAGATGATCAACTGGCCAAAAGCTTTTCTGAGTCTTAAACATAAACAAGTTTTCAAGTAATCTCTTCCTCAACTCTCTGAACTGAGAGGCTGTGAGCAAGACAGAATCTTAGCTCCATATGTGAAATACTAATTGTGTTGTCCAGCAAGGCTGCAGAAAAGCTTTTCAATTTAGAACACTGTCACAGTATTAAAAATTATATTAGATCTGACATTGATCTGTCACATCAGCCAGCCGAGCTCAGAACCTCTCCTTTTTGCCTTTCCAGTGTGGAAATTAAATGACAACTCCTTCTGCAAAAATATCTGGGGAGAAGTAGTATTTCATCAGATCCTTATATCACCAGAAGTCAGCACATTTCCATCTGCTCTCTTCTGCTTAAACATTTGAATCATTCTTGGCAACATGGCATGGACTTACAACTCCTACTGCATCTCTCACACAGGCACTGTCCCAGCTGTAAGTACATATACCCTACTTGCAAAATCATTCACTTCTAAAAACAGTTCTTGCTAAGAACAACTTCCTTCCCTTGGGATTCAGAGATCTCACAATAACATTTTAAACAAAGTCACCTAGAATTTAATCTCTACTTCACACACACACAAACGTACACAGGCAAAAGGAGCACAGTAGCCACCAGCTAACTGTACCACACCTCAGTCTCTCCTCCTGTAAGCTCCAAGTGAATTCACTGCTCTGTCATCCATTACCAGGTACAATCACTCCTTACTATAACGTCTTGAAGTAGAAGAGTTTGGCAAGTATGATCACAGTATAGCAGAAAGCAGTTAAGAGGCATTTTTAAACCTATTTGTTGCACCTGAATGCAAGATACACTTAATGGCGTGACCTTTTGGTTGTTTAAAAAGTTTATGACATGTTCAAGATCTTTACATCCACCAAAGTAATACTGTCATAGAGGGCACAGTGCCCAAATGATGGCAGAGATCTGGGTTCGTGTTCTGTCCACATGGACCTGCTACAGATTGCATACAACAGACGATGCAGGCTGCTGTGGAAATAAATACACCACATTCCTCTGGAGAAGGAGTTATGTCATACAGGCCAAACGACCCGGCTGCCCGGAGAAGCAAGAAGAATATGAGGAAAGAAAATACTTTCTTCCCTGTTGGTGAACAAAAGGAAGATGAAACTCCTGACAAGGGTCACACAGAAGCAAAATATGGGCAGGGCATTATGTGCAAGGCATGAAACAATTTAATTACAGAGAAAGCTCATCAACCATCAAATACCTTTAAAGCAGAAAAGCACATTTTTTGGTCTTGTCCTGGAAGATTAATGCAGTGATGCAAGATAATGTGAGTTTGCAGAACAGCTATGAAAATCCAATTTAAAATCCAATTTAAAATCTTTTCTATTTTCTTCTTGTTAAAAAGGAAAATAAAATGCAAACAGCCCCTCAATTAAGGCACGCTTACGAAGAAAAGCCCCACTGATGTGACTAGTAATGACAGTGACACAATAACTTAAATGAGTCCAGACCCTGATTCAGAATAAAAATGGATCCACACTGCTTACTAGCAAAGCTCTTTCTCTGAAGTAAACCACTGATCTAATACACCTTGTTAGCAGAGATTACTTCCATGGACTCGCTAATCAGCACTGCCCTAACACACTAAAAGATCATCATCATTCTCCTAACTTGTTACAATGCAATACAGTGGAGAAAATGTCTTCAATGTCCAAAGAAGTATTTAAATAAGAGTTTCTCTGTTCAACTGCTTCATAAACCAAGGCCAAGAGGAGGAAACCAGATTTTTCACCCATTCCCCCAAAGTGACTGATACTCCTTTTCCTGCAAAGCATTGAGGCACTCAGAGTGGATCCAGGAGAACAGATAACTCCAGTACTGCTCTTCTGCTCCAACCAAAGCCAACAAGAAGTACTTGCACCCACCCCCAAGGCTAGATAAAACACTTGGCTTTAGACTGACATGCCAAAAGAAGTGCACCACGTTCACAGATGGTGAGAAGGGCATTACACTTAACCCTGATCAGTTTGGTGATGACAGTTTCATGGCAAACATAGATGTGAGGGCAATGCCAGAGAATCAGTGCTTCTCATTGTCGAGCCACTGCTTAAGTCACATGGTGAAGCCATCTAATGTCCTCTTACCCACAGTCCCATCAATTTGAAAGTCAATTCTCACTCTACAATTCAAGACAAATGACTTCAAGAGTCAATAATGAGGGAGTATAAGTCAGCAAAAGTTAGATCACAAAAAATAGGACAGCTGTATTTACATCCTCTCTTGCAAATATGAACTGAGATCATCCCTAGCACAGTTAAAAATCTTGTATACAGTATTTCTAGTCAACTTCAAGGACATGTAAGTTAGTTTCCCACAGAGCAACGAAGCCAAATTTTATACCATATTCATGGGTGGCTAACTTATTAAATTATATCTGAGCAAATTTCAGTATTATGTCACTAATAAAGGAGAAAAAAAATCCAACCTACCACACCAAAAGTTCTTTTTTTCCCTGTTTACTTTTGACCAGGTAACCTCCACCCTTGTCACAAGGTCAGCATCATCCAGGGAGCTTCCAAAGGGTCATCCTAAATGCTGTAACTACCACAAATGATGTATCCTGTTTACTATGTCAGCAGCTTCATTCTTTATATCCCAGGATCAGCTGGATCCCTCAATACCTTGCTTTTACTCAGTCTTTCCTACCAAGAACAACCCACTGGCTTTCTCCACCTTCCTTGTCCCTTAACTGGCAGAGCAGCTGTTAACAGAACCAGCAGAAAATTCCAGCATTTCCACGAAAAGAAAAATAAACCTAAGTTCCACTGATTACTGTGMCTGTCACGTTGGGAGGGAGTGGCTTGGAAACTACATCCATCCCTCCCTTCCCTTCCTCTCCTCTCCCACCTTTTGTTGGCCACTGTGGCCCAAACCCTTGCCATTTTAGCACAAGGTCTGCTAAGTTCCCATACCTTCCTTTAAATACTGCTGACTCTWACAAATCAGTTCATCACAGGGGTTTGATTCGTTATGGTTTTGGCAACACACTGAAAAGAGCTGCAACTTTTTACCTGCCCTTTTCTGTACAAACAAACAAAACCCCTGGAAATGGACTTGTGGCTACSACCTCAATGCCACAGCAGCTGCAATTCCAGGCAAAGCACGGGCACTAGAAAGAGCTAAGAGTAAGAGCACTGACAGCAGATTTCAAAATATATGGAGAATTTAGCTTTCTAAATAATACTCATATAGACTATATAGACTTCATTCACATACTAAAATAATGGATACAGCACACAAATACCTAAATTCCAAAAGGCAGGGGGTTAACGCAGAAACAAATAACTATTTCTCTGTTCTAAACTTCTAACAAATTCTGCAGGCTTATAAGAGTGCACACTTACGAATCCTACTTCCACACAAGGACAAGATCTTCCAGAAGTCTTTTCTCCATCTGTAAAGTGGTATCACCARTCAGACTCACACATACAGCTGCAAGAAGGCTTGGGTATGCATGCACTGTGCAAGCAGGCTGAAGAACAGAGCCCCTAACTCTCAACCTGYTTCCACAATAACTGAGAAACGACTGGAAAATAGATGGCTATCTAAAACAATCTCTAATTCAAAGACTGCAAAGTCAGAAAGGTAGAAGAATGTCTTTTCAGACCTTGAGAGGCCAGGGGGCAATCCATGAAAGGAGAGCCTGAAAAAAAACTTTCAGTAAGCAGAGCAAGGGTGAACTTTTGAGGCAAAACACGTTTTTTATGGGTTTGTCAATCCCGTCCACACTTCAAAAGATTGTTAAAAAACCGTGGAAATCTACGGCCAATGTGGAGTGGCTGCTGGTCATTTCCCACACAGTATATCAACACACAGCACTGACTGAAGACCTCAGCCGTCTGAAATGAAAACACACTTCACAGCAGCGCCTTAGTTTACATTAGGAACTGTTTACAAGTCCATAGAGCATTGAAGGTCTGAAGAAACACTTAATCTCACAGTAAACATGTACAGGAGCTTGAAGCAAGCACAGATGCAGTCCCTATGTTTATTTTGCTTAGCCTGAAGTACTAATCATCATGGAAGTGTGCAAAGAAGAAAGCACAGGTTTCAGGAGAAGTAGCTTGATTATTCTGTACCAATTCAAGAAGTACCAGCGGAAACACCATTGGGTTCTGTATCTCCAGTCTCATATAAACACATATGCATTGCCTAAGAAAGGGTGGAAGACCTCGATGAGCATACATGCACAGTATTATTAAGACCTAGATGAGGATGACCCAAACCTCTACTAAAGCGTCCCCAGCTGCCAGCACTCGGAAACAAAGCATTTGGGCAGCATACTTGACAAGGACATCTGGAAAATGCGGACAAGCCGAGGCAAATCTGTTTTCTTCGTAAATTTCTGAATTACAACACTGTCTTATTTTACGGAACGCGTGCTAAAGGTTCGGCAACGAAATTCTCCCGGAACGTGGGGCAAGTCCCACCCTGACGCACGGAGCCACGGGTCACCGCGGGGCTCCCGCACCGACCGAACCCGCGTGGGACCCTCGGCGCGCTCCCGAGCTCGGCGGGACCGGGGAGCGCCGCGCCGCGGCCCCCGAGGGCCCCGCGCCCCGGGAGCGGCCGAGGGCCCCGCCCCGGCCCCGCCGCCGCCCTTACCCGCCAGTCCCCCGCCGCCGCCATCGCCGCCGTGCCCCTTCCTCCTCTGCAGGATGAAGTAGGGGTTGGCCCGCTCCGTCACCCACAGCGCGTTCGCCAGCAGCACCTCCTCGGGGTTCACCCACATGCTCCCGGCGCGGACAAAAGCAGGCCCGGCGGGCTGGGGGCTGCCTCACGCACGCACAGCCCGCATCGGGCGCCACCATGCCCGGCCGCCGCGGCGGACGGCGCAGCCCCGCGGGCACCGCTGGGCACCGGGCGGAGGCAGCAGCCGCATGGCCCCCGCCGCCTACCCGCGCTCCACCGGCCGCGGAGGGACGGCTGCTGCGGCCGGGGGCGGCGGCAGCTCCCGCCGCAGCGGTGACATCAACGCCGGCCCGGCCCCTCCGCGCTGCCTCTCGCGCAAAACCCGCGGGACCGGCGCGCACCCGCGCCGTGCGCGCCGCCGATCGCTCCTCCCGCCCTGCGGGGAGCGCGCTCCGCGCCGCCGCACCTGGGCACGGGCGGGGCCGCGCCCGGCATCGCTCCGCAGGGACGCTGCGGGCCGGAGCCGCGCACCGGGAGCCGCCGTGCCCGGAGAGCGCAAGGGGAACCCGAGCCGGCAAGGCGCGCTCGCCCCCGGGAAGCCGAACGCGTCCTGGGTGCATCCAAAGCACGGTGGGCGGCAGGTGAGGAAGAAGGGGATGCTGCCCCTCTGCTCTGGCCAGACCCCGCCTAAAGTGCTGCGTTCAGCTCCGGGGTCCCAGCCTCCTCTGCTGACAGTGTGAGGGAGTTCTGGGTGCTCACCCTGGAGAAGAGAAGGCTCCTGGAGACCTTACAGCACCTTTCAGCACCTGACGGGCTACCGGAGAGCTGGAGAGGGGCTTTTCGATTGGACAAGGAGTGATGGCTTTAGACTGCAAGAGGGTAGCTTTGCCACTTTTGATTTTATTTTGACAGAGGCAAAGTCTCTGCTAGTTTGGAGACATTATGTCCGAACGAATCCTTTTTTTTTTTTTTTTTTTTTTTCTGACACAGCGCTGCACTGGGAACACATAGAGCATTTTATCCAAAATACTCATTCAGAAAAGCTTTCCAAAGCAGGGGTCCCTATCTTGGTTATTATAACTGACACCCTTTGCCTTACGTCTGGTTTGTGGACATAAGCACTAGGCTATAGCAGAGTGACCCTAGTCCTGATATAGCTGTGACCTTACATCACTATTTATCTTGTCAATCCCTATGTCATTCAGAAAAATTGTCATAAAGTTTCTTTAGCACAGAACTGATCACGTGGAATATTAAAATTATCGAGGACTCCTACCAGCTTTCCTGCAAACTGTTATCCCCTTATTCTCCAATATCTCTGTGGGCTGCTTTTACACCCAGATGTTATGACCAAGTTAATTTTACACACAATCTGTTGTTACACATAAAATTTCTTTGGCAAAATTCAGACATATGATATCAACCCTACTATTTCTATTGATCAAAGCTTTCACCCTGCCAAAACAGAAGCAAGCTTTGTTTGACAGGACCTACTTCCACAAGACTGTGCAAGAACAGTTATATTCTCACCCTGGAAGTATTTGTTAACACTGTGGCAGATTAATTATTCTGTCAGTGATAGACTAACCAGTCCGTAGTTAGTTAAGTCTAACTGGCTAATTAATAGAGCTGCTTGCTTTTACATGTGCAAACTGCATCGCTGTACAGATAAACGTATGAATTCCAACATCTGCTGTATTCCAGAGGAATGAAAACAGAAAAGGTTTAAGAGTGAAAACTCCAAAGAAGTTAATAAACTTCCTATGATAACGAAGCTGACAATGATAAAGCTGAGAAGAAAAACAGCTCTTAGGAGACTACATGCAGCTGAGCCAGTTACTAACATAAATGGAAAGCCAACCAACATTTGATATTTTAATGTAGCAGTGCCCTAAAAAAGGCACAACTACCATGCTTCAGTGTGATGCTAGGGAAAAAAAAAAAAAAGAAAAAAGGAGGTATACATCTTGGTAACAGCAGAATTGGCCCTTTTTCTGAAATTGAGTGATCCAAATCTATCTTGCACCTCCCTTTTGGCACCTTCTGGAGCCACCAGCAACCAGGCAGATGAGAAGTCACCAAACCAGTCCAGCCCACAGCTTCCTTGGCACTGTTTCTTTAGCATGACATCAGTGAGAATGTTTGAAAACAAAAACTGGAATGAAGTTGCTTTCAAAGATTTTGATGGTTTCATTACATGCCCATGTAATTAACTGTTTTAACCAGTTGGAGATGACAGATTTCTTGAGGAACAACATAAGTTATGTTGGACAACAGAGAAATACTGGACTTAATTTGGCTTTAAGAGTATTAATACTCAGTAATTACTCACCCTAGAATCCCTTCGTTAATTACTTATGCTAAGTGTCTGAATTTAAATACTTTGATATGTGTCATAAGACTTAATTAACATTGCCCACGCATAATGTAGTTGGGTTTGTTTATCCTTAAATTCAGAATAAATTTTGTTTACCCTCTCATGATGTCCCTTGCTTTTCTGGTTTTGTCTCTGTTATCCTAAGACAGAGTGCACATATGATGTGAAACAGTTTAGAGAAGCAGCACTCCATGAAAAATTAGGAATAAACCTACCTGCTAAAACAAGTAAAAACCAAGATACTGGTCTGTCCACTTAAACATTTATGTATTAAAGGATTTACAGAACTAAGTCAATTTGCAGTTATTTATTGGGACAAATGGGGTACAGTTGAATAATTGTTACCTTAAGTATTTCACAAGTTATTCTGCTGTTTGGTTTTTTTTCATTTTACCCAGTTTATTTTAAGTGTCTGAGATGTTCTGTACTTGCTTACAAAGTATTAGCAACACATAATGCAACTCCAGTGCAATCAGTGAAGCTGGATTCTTATTTGATGTTTCTTTCTGTCACTAAATACTTTAAAAATTATTATGTGGCAGCTGGTATCTGAATTGACATTTAAAAACTTCTGTTACATGTTCATGAAGGAACTAGATGGTTACTGAAATGCTGATAAATATGCTTGGTTTGACATGAAAATGATGGGTAATAAACTGTTTACCACTTGCCTGCTTATTGAAAATAATATGACAGCACCAAGATTAGTTGAGATACCGAAATATGAAGAGCTGAATTCTTTTGAAAGTACTGTCTCATTTGCAGTGGAATACTTTAAAATCCCCCATAGATAATTTCATTGTACTTGGTCCAATTTAGAAGAGGATTGCCATTGCAGTAGTTGCACCCAGCCTTGCGAGAACCCAAGTAGATAAATTGGTTTCCGCTCATTTTCTGAATCAGCCAAGTGAAAGAACACTGACCTGGTTCCTCCTCCTCCCCTCCTTCACTGACCTTGGTGCCCAGAGTTGTTCCACTCCCTCCTCTCTCTAGCTGCAAACATGCAGTTGGAGATTTTTCCCCGTCTTAAACCTCTTGTTCCAGAGGTGCTGCCACCATTGCCGGTGGGCTTTACTTTGGCCAGCAGCAGATCCATGTTAGAGCTGGCTAGCCCTGCCTCCATCAGACACAGGGAAAGCTTCTGGCAGCTTCTCACCAAAATCACCCTGCTACAGAAACATAATGCATGAGCTCTCTGAAACCTAAAAGAAGAAGGAATGCAAGTTTTTACTGTTGTTATTATTATTGGCTTTGTAGATTTAAAAAAAAAAACCCTTCTATATTTCAGCATTCACCACTAAGGTGTGGACAAGGGAGGCTTTGAAATGCACATCTGTAATGGGACATGCATTGGGATGAGGGGGTTCCCAGCGTAATGCCTACTGCACCCTCAGTAAATCTGCAGCTTCTTTGGAAGTTTGCAAGAGAATATTTAGGTGGAGGGAGATAAAAAATCTTTGATTATCAGAGGAAAGGAAAAGGTATGAATCAATTTTGTGAAGCAGCATGGAAGGCCTACTCTGCTTATGCTCAGAACAAACAAAAGACCTCCACTGCCCCCTCTCCCCACTGGCTTGAAGTTCAGGCCTATCCCATGTCCATCCCATGTCTGGGGTTAACCTTCCTCCTTCCAATCAGGCAGCTGAGGGAAAATGAATCAGCAAGTGCCTGGTCACAGGTATRTTGCCTCAAGTGAGCGCTGGCGGGCTCTGGAGCTACACCGAGCTGCAGAGGTCACTGCAGGGCCACCGCCATGACCTGGGGAGTATTCATTCAGGAGGGTGATGTTAATCACAACTCACCCCTCGGCCTTTTTGTTACATCTGATCCCTCTCACCTCTGGAGTCCAAGGCACAAAATTTGGTATTTCTTAATTAGAATCCACTTTACTTTCTTCCAACCCCCATTCGTCCTGTAGGCAGAAGAGAGTGGTAGTTTATTTTGTTATTACAGCAGTGTGTCTGCCCAAAAGAATGTAGAAACCAAYACTGTGGATGCAATTTCTGCACAGCTCCTGGCTGAGTACCAGCACATATCATTGTGCAAGTTTCAGAAAAATACAGAAGTTGGCTGCTTGGACGTAAAAAATGAAAAATTAGTGGCAAACTTCAGACTGAAACAACAGTTTCCTCTCCTCTTGGAGGAAATTGCTGCTGTGGGCTCTGGGCAATTACTACATATTTGCTTGTGATTGTGTTGTGGCTCCTATGGAAGGAGTTGCTCTGTGCTACCTGTCCCAAGGGAACTGTATGGGAAGAATTTGGAGAGGGAATAAGGGACCAGTAGGTATTGGTAAGAATAAGGAATATTCCCCTAAGGAATATTTACCAATGATTCATCAGTCATTTGTAACCATTTCCCTTCTGTCCCATTACCTAGGAAAATCTATCTAAAATAAATCAGATTTTGCAGCTGGCTACAGGTATAGGCAGTAGTTTTCTACAGAAAATTACATTTTGGATCTTTTCAGGTGGATATTCCAAGTGGTGCAGAGCTCATAAACCTAGGGGAATTTTATTAAATTTTCCTCTTTGCTTAAAAACAGCCACTGAAAGCAGTTGTGGAAAATATCAGAAATCTTTTGAGAAGGTCACACAGTCAACAAGTCATGCACGTGCCCAGCTACAGGGATGGGATTACAACCTCAGTAGCAACTGAGCTACAACATGGGCTACCCCAAGAGTTTCCAATACCATTAATATTTTACTTTGCTCTTCATTTGATTTGCAATTCAAATGGACTGTTACATCCAAGATGGTCTTGATACCAGCATTTCTAGGGATTTGTGTAATTTTGTTAAATGTCTTCTMGGAATTCTGATATTTTTTTACACCTAAGTGCTCACTTACCTTGATGTAGCAGAAAATATATGTAAAAGTGGATCTGTTCCACAACAGAAACTTCTGTTAGATGTGTAATGTTTTCAGCTGGCACGAAGTTAATTTTCTTCATACCAGATAGCATGGGGCTGTGTTTGGACAACATGTCAGACATTTTAAAATAGCTTTTGTTCTAAAACCCTGCTACATTTCCCCTTTAGTTTAGAGATCAATGTATCAGAGGTATGCTAGAAATCAATAGTCAGGAAGAAGTATGTCTGCATGAAGAGTTTTACTTCTAATTTTAGGGGTGGAAATTTGTTTTAGAGAAGGCCTTTAGAACACCATACAAATGAGAGAGGATCATACCTGTGTTTTATATTGCATGTTCTCAAATCTGTTCCTAAAACTTCCAGAAGCCTAGTGTACTTTTTAGATCTACTCCCAGCTGAACTCCCATCCTGTTTGCCACTGCACATGAAGCTATCTGTAGAACCTTACGTATTGATTTAAACTATAATTTTAGACATTACACTTGAAGGGGTGTAGACACCCACAAACAACCTTTGTGGTAAGGATTTTGACCCTATGAAAATTTTAATAAATTACTTCAGTGTTGCTTTTTAATTTGCATAACATGAACTTTTGTAAATTACAGATATACATTATATTTATCCATATATATTTATTTATAGCCAATGTATAAGAAGCATTTGCCAATACTAAAGTGTGACAGTCAGTATGCAGTGAATCATTTGCCAATTTTATTTTCAAACAAAAATATCAGTATACATATTGTGGTCACACTGCCACGGCAGAATTTCCAACAGTCCTGAATTGCAACRTGTTGGAGAAACTTGTAGTTTTAGAGGTTTCTGAAAACTGAGACAAAGGGGAAAGTCAAGGTTCAGATGTAAGAAGAAAGAGTTAAGAGATTTCTGAGCCATGTATGCTACTGTTGTGAGGTACCTCTGAAATAAATTAAAACTCTTATTTTAAGGTAAAATCCAGTTAAAACATTGATATCCGTGTCTTGATTTGAAAGACAGGTGTCTGCTAAGGAAGGCAGGAGCCTCCCTTGGAATAGAAAATATGACTCCCTTCCCTCCAAATTATTATAACTTTGAAATTACAGGGCTTTCAGGCAAAGATATGAGAAAACAAATAGCAGTTCTTTACTAGAATATATGTGTATAAAACAGGACAAGCAGCCCCATCATCATCCCCATCATCAGCGTTGCAGGAGCGGCGCAGCAGCACCAAGGCCCCGCAGCCGCTCTGGCCCTGGGCSCTTTCCCCTCCGGTGCAGTTCCGGGCACGGCCAGCAGGGGCGCTGCTGGCTCCCGGCCGGGCAGGGCGGGTGCGRTGATTCCCCCGCGCCTGCAGGGGGCGCTGTGGCGCCAGCTCGGCCGCCTCTGCACGCGGCCATGGCGGCTGGGGCGGCGGCAGGGAGAGAGGAGAGAAGGGGAAGGAGCCGCTCTCAGTGCCCCTCTGGATGGCAAAGGGAGCTGTAGCAGGAACCTCAGAAGCAGCAAGCTGGAACTGCTGGGGAAAGAAAAATCCCAGAGTGGTAGATGAGATGTATCAGAAAGTCCACAGCTGTAGCTGGGACCAGGGGGCATCGAGGCGGGGCAGAGCGTGTGAGGTGCAGTGTAGCAGTGGCAGAGAAATGGTGAGAGCTGGGCAGAGGCAGCCCGACTCCAAACATGGCCCGGAATGGCCCCCCTGTGTTTGTCACAGGGCCCCGGCTGTGTGCGGGCGGTCAGTCTCTGAATGAGGGTGCTCACAGGCGCCAGCGCAGCAAGCGCGGGCTCTGGCCTTCCCAACAGCAGAGCGCTGGAGAAAACAGCTGGCAAGCCCAGTCACAGTGCCGAAGCGACCGCCCCGGGCAAAAACAAAGCAAAACAAACCCCTCCAAAATGATATGGGATAATGTGCCATACCCAAGACATATCTGTCATTTTTTTCTGCTTATAATCAGCACAGTTTTAGTCCTTCCTACCTTGTTCTGCCTCCTCAGGAAAAAAGCAATCCCACTACAGTTTCCAATGGTGGAGAAGTCCTGCTGATGCAACCCAGTGGTTACACGACCATAGCTACAGGGAACTTGTCTTCATTTGGGTTTCATTGTTAATGAAGCCACAGTAAATCACACAATTTTAGCAAGCAAACAGAACCATCTCTTTGGCAGGCTGTGAGCTGCTGCTCTCTCTCCATCCCACTCCTCCTGGCTGCCCACCAAGCAGCTGCTGAGAATCTGGGATCAGTCTGTCTGTCTCCACACAAAATGCCTACTTTTACTGGCAACAGGGCAGTCTGGATGCTCAGACAGCTACTCCACCAATCTCCTTACCATCACACAGCCAGCCTCTGATAGAAGGCTTTTTGGAGCTGGAGCTAGAGCTAGCATACCCTAAATAGCTGTAAGCTGCACAGCTCCAGGTTAATTCAGCTCAGTAGCTGCCTGCTTTCCAGACATCCAAAAAGGTCCCAGTGTCTTCCCACAGTTCTGCTCTAAGGCAGAACTAGGCTTTCCTTTATTTATGGCACTGGACCAAAACATTAGTATAAAGCTCCAGGGTATCTACTCATCATACACATATGTAGAAATAGCAAAAGCACTCCAAAAAAATGTTCCTGATGGAGGCTGATATCCTGTCTAGATACAAATATGCAAAGTATTTGCTATTACTGGTGGAAAGCCATCACTTGTTAGCATCAGAAGTCAGAGAAAACCCTGCCTTGGAGCCATTCTGCAACCTTTGCCTGGACTAAAAGAGGAAGATGAATCATTTCTTCAACCCATTCTTGGCTACTGTGAAGTGAAAGTGAAAGAAAGGCATGGGAGAAATGAAAGAAGAACACAGAAGGAAATTGTTAACGTTGAAGGGAAAGAAGATAAAAGTTTATGTAAATATAGAAACAGAAACAGAAACAGAAACAGAAACAGAAACAGAAAAAAAGACAACTAATAAAAATATATGGAAGAAGGGATGGAGAAGAACAAAAGGGAAGAAATTAAAAGACTGAGGCAGCACACCAAATTACCACAGTGTTTTAATGTTGGCAGATTCTTTCAGTGCCTTGCTATCCGCTTTTTTGCATCACACGATACTTCAATCAACAAAAACAGGCTGGCAATTCATACCAGGGTGTAGCAATCAACTCTGCCAGATCCTGGCAAGTGCAGGTGATGAGCAGAAAGCAAGGCACGAGCACACGGACACATCTGGCTCCTTTTTTAGCTCCTCTGAGGAACTTTGTTTTGTTGGGGTGGTTTTTTTCTGGCTGTCTCCTTCAGCTTCCATTGGAGGCAAATCTCAGTACTTTGGCTAGGATTGCATAGGCCCACAGCATCGAGGGAGTGCCACTGTCCTCTCTACAGCTGCATTGTTTTCCTTCATCTGCATCGCGATGGGATGTGAGCAGGGTCAGGCTTGCTCCACCACAGCAGAATGAAGTTGTCTACTTTCATTGCACAATTGCAAGGTAGGAAAAAATTCAAAAATGCAAACCACGGGTAGCTTCAGGAGAGAKATCACACAGAAAGCCTTCTTTCCATTAATCATGCTGTTTAGTGTCAGCCCAATTTGAGTGGCATAATCATCTGCCCATTGCAGAGAAAAGGGTAAGAGACATGCTATTCACTGAGGGAAACACAAAGCAACCCGCCAAAAGCAGCAAAACCAATGTGACCTGGAGAGCAGAAATTATGTAGAAATTGAAGGAGTCATTCAATAATAGTGGGAAAATTTCTTGGTTTAGAGATGAGTTTAGGAGAGAAACCACTCTGGAGTGAATGTTTGTTCTAAAAACAAAAAAACTGCCCTTAACATACACACARTATTCATCTCTCAATTGTGAAACCAATCATCACATTACCTATTTATAACAGGTTTTCAGGGGAAAAAAACGAACAATAAAACCCCTCAGTAGATTCCAGCAGCAGTTTGGACAAATGGATGTGAACCCGGTGAATCTCTGGCATCAGTCCCTGTCACAGACATCTTTTATGAAAAATCCTTTCCTTGGATTTTTCCTCCTGAGAAGCTGAGAGGCCTCAGGAACAAAATGTAAACATTGATTATCTGCTGCTGTGGAATGCAACAGGTGCATCTGGGATTGGCCCGTGTTGGATGTTTCTAATTAATGGCCAATCACAGTCCAGGTGGCTCAGACAGAGAGTCCGAGCCACAAGCCTTTGTTATCATTTTTTCTTATTCTATTCTTAGCCAGCCTTCTGATGAAATCCTTCCTTCTATTCTTTTAGTATAGTTTTAATGTAATATATATCATAAAATAGTAACTCAAGCCTTCTGAAACATGGAGTCAGATCCTCSTGTCTTCCCTCATCCTCAGACCCCTGTGAACACGGTCACAAGTCCCCTCCTCACAGCAGATGAAGCAGGTGGGCTTTCTCTTGCCAGGSCAGCATTTTCTGAGATGTGGGACTGAAGTGGAGCAGCCCCTCACCTTTCCTGCTGGTCTCTGATCTTGGACCAAAACCAAACTGTCCAGTTCACTTGGAAAATCCGCCAAAGGGCTGCTGSTGCTGCTGCAGCTGCTCCGAGGCCAGGGAAGGGAAAAAAGCCCACAAAGCTTCCTGCCTAGGGTAACAAAAAACCAAGCTAGCCTGTCGGGATCATTAGCTTGTCAGAGTGACCCCGAGAAAAGATCCAAAGTCTCTTTTCCCAGCCCGGCGCTTAAAGGAGGAGTYAGGGCTCTTCATTTCTCGGTTTCAAGGTTGTTTATTTTATCTTATCTGTAAAATATTTTCTTCTGCTCTGCTGAGGTTTGTTTAGTAGGACAGTTTTTGGCACTCTGCTTGCTTTTGAGGCAGTGTTGTCTTTTTRTATTACAAACTACGTATATCATATTTACTTTTAATTTCTAATGCCCATCACCTATGCTAGACAGTGCACTTCTATTCTAAGCTAATCTCTAAGTGCTAACATCACAGCAGAAGATGGATGACAAGAAGAAGAAGGAAGAAGGACAAGACACACTGATCTTTCTATCTTGTCTCCATAACCCTCCTGTACCAAAACCTAAAATCTACTTTTCCACCCTGTGATAACTTCACTAATATTCTACTTAAACTGTTGTGGCTTGCTGATCTTCACACAAGGTTGGTAATTTGCGCCACGGGCCATAATCAAAACCACACAGGCATTTTGGGCTCTGTGCCAGGGTCTCTGAGACCCCTGGCAGGGGTCTGGGCTGCTCAGGACAGCCAGAGGGATGTSCTGGGTCCCGACACTCGCCAAGCAAAAATACCCCAAAACCAGATCCAGACTGCACACCACGCTGGATGCCTGGGCAAGTGAGGCGTTGGAAAAGCCCACTGAAGGACTCCAAGGCTCCCCCCTCCCCCCAGACCCACCTAAAAGCTACAACAGTCATTTTGGGCATAAGGCATATGATCAGGGAATAAACTAATCATCATAAAATCACCCCAAGACAGAAAGGAAAATAGCTGAGGGTTTAAGTGTGACTGAACATGGTGATGAGACCCTAGAGCAACAAAGAATTAAAGGAACCATTCCAGAAAGAGTTTCATATCAGAAGGGTCAAAACTATCTTTGGAAAGAAAAAACAGTTAACAAACTGTAGATGACAGAAATAAAGAAAGATGACAGCAACGATAAATCAGAAAGGGAATAAAATATGCCTGTACCTACGATTGAAAGTGGAAGAATTTACTTAATGGATTAATGGAGAAAAGTCATTATCTCACAGCTAGTAAGTATATCAGTGTTGCACACCATGACTGCCTTACTGAARTTAATTATTCTTGAAATCTCTGTTTTGTCCTAAAAGGAAAAGAGTAGGATGTATTGAGTGACTCTTTCAAAATAATTTGTCAGGAAATACACATTTCAAGTGTATTTGCTACACTAAAATACAAAAAAGCTGCTTTGTAGGTTGTTTTTTTTTTCTGTGCAGCATCCAGAAGCAGAGCTGTTAGCAGCATATAACCACAACAGGAAACCACTTTCAGCACTTTCATTAGTTTTTCTAGGTATGACTAACTGTGAAATTGTTTCACAACAGGTAGGGCACCAGAGGCATTACTTAATCTTTAGCTGTGCTGGGTAGTTAAGCATACTTTTGAATCAAAACACAACATTATTCCATAAATTATCAGCTATGAATTATGCAGAGCAGTCTGTAAACATAGCAACATACAAAAAAACCCAAACTCCTTTCTAAGTAACTTGTAGGGTATCTTAAACTGATTCGAGGGTTGAAACAAGTTTAGGTACAAAACACTGAAATTTTCTATTAACAACAGCCAGTCTTTTCACAAGTGAGTATTTTTACCAGTTGGAAGCTCTGAAATTCTCAGTACTGCTCTAGAGGTTCTCCAGGGATKAACTTAATTAGTTTCTCTGTAGAATTAATTTATGATGCATTATTATATTGTATGTACATGCATCATCAACAGTTTTGTAATCTCATACTAATGACTTTGGTTTGTCCCCTTCTGGTAGCTTTCAAATGCCAAAGAAAAACCTGATGACCTGTGGGTTTTTTCTTCCCCATTCAGAAGCATTCATGGGCAGCACATAGCTCTTCACAACTCAGCAACGGCAGACAAAAATAAGATTGAAAATAATGACCATAAAATATTGTACTTTGGGGTTTTTACCTGTAGGAGCGCAGATGGCTTTCACATAAAGATCAAAGTCCCTCTCATTGCATATTTTGTCATCTGGGATGGAGGCTTAAGCTTTCAATCCCTAACATTTTACATGTAATTTCGGAGAAATAGCTATTTTATATCTCAGAATTCGGCTTTTCTGGCAGCCTGTGCATGGAAGTGATGTTTCTGTAGCCATGAAAAAAAGTCATGGAAATGCAAGGCAGTTAATCAAGAAAGTTGAGGTGGAAAAGTTTCTAAGGTAATTTGGCACAACAACTTCAGAAAAGATTGGTTCAATTTTCAATTTTACATAAAATAATCACTAGCCCTAATATATTTCAAAATGCATGTATATATGTATATATATATATATATATATATATATATAATATATATGTACACACACAATGGAAGAATCTCAGAAATCAATTTGTTGGCATCTGAGAGAGAAGCAGCCAGAAATACTTTTTATTCTCTGCACAGCTTCCTGACTTATTTCATCTGTGGCTTCCTCTGCAAAGATGAATTACTCTCAAGGCAAGAAAAGACACAGAGCTTTTCAGAGATTGGAAAGTCATGTGTGTCTGGATCAGACTGATTTTTTTTTTCTTTCCTAAAAAAAGCAAGGAGGGGGAAGGAAGCAAGCTCTTGATACAGAAAGAAATTGCTGTAGAGATGAAGGCAATCTCACACTAACACAAACCCAGATATTAGAACTAGGTGATCCTTAAGGTCTGTTTCAACACAAACCATTCCACAATTCTATTATTTTGGGTAAGAGAAGGCCCCGCTGTTGCTTGCATGTTTTAGCAAAGCACAGCTCTTCCTGCCTATCAACATTTTTATAGTGTTTTTTTCTCCTTCTAACTGATTTCTGGTGTACATAAATATCTCAAAGGCGGGTGCCAAGGGGATGGTGCCAGACTCTTCAGTGGTGCCCAGTGAGAGGAGCAGAAGCAACGGCCATAAACACAAACACAGCAAGCTCCCCCTCAAAACACTGGAACAGGCTGCCCAGGGAGGTCCTGGAACCTCCCTCTCTGGAGAGCTTCCAAGCCCACCTGGACACATCTGTATGTAACCTGTGGGTGCTGCTGTGGGTGACCCTGCCTTGGCACAGGGGTTGGACTACATGACGTACAGAGGTCCCTAATGTCTTAGGTTACAATGTAAGATGTCACCAAAATTATGTATTCTATCTACATAAACTGTTGAGATAGAGGGACAGTGTTCTTTATCTTCTCCATGTGTCTATCAGCCGTGATAATTCCCTCCAGTCGCTATCTTAGCTAAGGGACCATCAAGGTCTCCCAGCATGACTCAGAATTACATCATCCCAGTGTGAAAAGCTCCACCCAAGGGGAGGAACGAAACATTCCTTCCGGGATATAATCTGAGATTTGGAACATCACAGGCAGCGCTACCCACTGGATTCCCACTGGAGAGGACAAGAGCTCAATAGCCACCACTGGACCTCCAGGGAAAGACCAGAGTTTTCTGCAGGATCACTGCTTTGACACAATCACATCCGTCACTCCAACAGGGCTGTAGCCCTCATTTAATTGGATTGCTACCACCACCCTGACCAACAGGGTGCCAGGTCATATTCTGACACTGTCAGTTAAGGCCAGTGTTCATGTACTATTGCATTTATTTTAATTTTCCTATTAAATTGTAGTTCTGACTTGGAATCTCCCACTGATTTGCTTTGAAACTAGTACACCTAACAATTCTGTGATTCTTTGATTGTTTCTGCGAAAAAAGATCGTGTAGTTGAAAATGCCTCTTGGGATCAAATCTTCAAGTTTCAACAGTTGGCTCTAAGCTTTAGACCCCAACCTCTGATTATGCCTGCAAAAGTATCTAACACCCTCTSTTCAAATCTGTGAGAGTCCTCAGTATCCCCAGAAATACAGAGGAAACTTCTGACACCTTCAGATATCAAACACAACCTGGGGTGAGAACAACACTGAAGGGATCTCTGAATCAGAGCCACCCTCATTAATCATCTGTAATAGAGRAACATCAACAAAGTAAAATCCATTTAAACATAGAGTGCGTCTTGCTTGGATCAAAATGAGGAAATAATGTCTTTCTAATGCAGAAGGACCTCTAGAGAGCATTTCTCTGCAGACCATCATCARGATATTGAGACAGTGGTGTAGTCAGCCCATGACGTTTAACATATACACAGAACAGGAGGCCTGGTCATAGGTGGATAATGTGCAAAAGAGTTACACACCTGCTTCCACCACATTTCCTGTTAAAAACCAACCAAATAAAACCCCAACCTTGRCAATTTGTAGAGAGGCATTTACCTTCTGATCATCTTGATAATACAGTGTCAGTTCTAGTTCCAGAAAGCAGAAAGAAACAGCGCTAAGGAAACATTGTTCTGAGCTGGTGAGGTTTTCATAGGCTGGCTGCCAGCTCTAGGTCCATCTCTCAGCATTTCCTGCCTGCTTTTAGCARCAGAGTATCAAAGTAATTAGAGAAGGAGAAGAAAAAAGGCAGGAAAAATAAATCGGTGGAATCTGGTGATCTGTTCAAAGAATGAAACTCCAGTGTAATGGATAACCTGTGTAATCATCCCAAAATAACTCCTCAGACACATTTAAGAACAAATTCAACTTCTTCAATCTTAGGTCTGAAAGTGAATTATATTGGTCTGGATTAAGTGACTACATTTTTCCTCTCAGAATAAGATGATGCTCCAAGGAATCCTTCAGTTACAAATATAGTAGTATAAACCCACACCTCCCATGACCTAAGTTGGTTTTCATGTGTAGACCTGTGTTTTGAAAAAGGACAAAATTAAAAATTATTGCTATTAAACTGCTTTCAAATGGTACTTTAGCAGCTGCATCTTAGCTCATGAACATGGGAGCAGGAATGATTTCAAGGTTTGGGGGTTTTCCTTTGATTACCAATCAGTAGAACTCAGACCAGAGTGAAAACAGCGACACCACGGGAAGAAGCCACTGGCTTCTACGTGGTGCAAATCAAATTTATACTGAGGTATTTCAGATGTGTCTCTGGACCACCATAATCTGTATTTTGTGTCCCCATGTGCCATCTTCCTTTTACTAATGGCCTTTGTAACCAAGGGTGCCCACATTTTTGTTTCCAGGTGTTTTCCCACATGTTCACATGGAAGGTGGTGGTCTGGTAATGGCCAGAATAATATAAAATATCTGTAGGATATTTTCATGGGGGAGATTTTCATTCATGCCTCACTCTACTCTATTGTCTGTGGCCCTGAAATATTTATTCAACAAAGCTGCCCTGCCTGCTTAACAAATTACACCTTTCAAACTTATTTGTGAGGGATGACAGATGGGGCTACCGTGCAGGGGAACACGGATGGATGGTGGGAGCATATTACAGCACCACCTCGGCATGAAAAATTACCTTTGATTATTGAGAAGGAAGAGGCTTCTCCTAGCACAGATAAACTGCAGCACTCCCCTGGATCTGCTGCACCTCCATTGTCCTTATTGCAAGAGGAAGGACTGGCAAATCAGGGAAACATTATTGCTAATTTGCATTTAACCAGCTTATAAAAATGCATCTACTAAAGCTCAGAGGTTGTGAAAAAATACTTATTTACATATCACTTGGCAGAAATATTTTCTTTCTCATAACAGATATTTCAGTGGTAAGCAGCACCAGAGAAAAATTGAAACACTTCATCCCTTTGAATGTTTAAACCTCTTTTTAACAATTTCATTAGTTCAGACAACAGCCAGGTCACTTCCGTGGGCTTTGCTGTGCTGCTTGATCCACAGCCTTGCCCTTGCTCCTTTGAATCTGGATTGCAGGGTGCATTAAGCAATCCACTCACCCCTACCTGTGCATCCTCTTTGTGAAGCACATCGCTGTTCTCTCACCTCTCTTCAATCTCCAGAAGCACCTAGGCCTGGGTAGAAGCTGGAAAAGGGGGGCCACACCACTTAGCATGAAAATACAGCTTCCCATGGCACTGTGAACCAGGGATACCCAAAGCCAGGGCCGGCCAAGCTGTGCCCTCTTCTCTCACTGAGGCACACAAAACTTTTCACTGCAAAATGAGAGAGGTGCATTTGGAGAGGAGTTATCCTTCCTCTGCAAGGAATGGAAACCTGTGCCTGGCAAAAGAGGGATCCAGGAGAGCATGTAGCACATCCTGACTGTTCTTCTGCATGCTGTCTTAGGTTGCAAATACAAGATGTGGCTGGGGCTGTGTATTCTATGACCACCTGCTAAAACCAGGTGGGGCAGTTTGCTTTATCTCTTCCACAACCCATCCTCCCTCTGGGAAATATCTTCTGTCATGGGCCACTGAGTGTCACTGCATGGCTGATAAAATTCCATCATCCATTGTGAAAAGCTCCACCCAGGGGGAGGAGCCAAGCATTCCTACCTGGGTATAATCTGAGATTTGGAACACCACAGGCAGCCTTTCCCACTGGATTCCCAGAGGAGCAGCTTTCTTTCCCACTGGATTCCCAGAGGAGACCAGGCCCATCTACACCACCACTGGACCTTCCTAGGAAAACTCCACCCTTCTCCAGGATCCCTGCTCCAACAGAGCCACAGCTGYCACTGCAGGAGGGCTGCAGSCACCMTTTAATGGGACTGCTRCCAACACCCTCACCCACAGGGWGTCAGGCCATATTCTGAATCTGTCAGTGGGGTTTTGTATTACTGCATTTTTATTTTTATTTTCCTGGTAAAGAACTRTTATTCCTACTCCCACATCTTTGCCTGAGAGCCCCTTAATTGTCAAAATTATGATAATTTGGAGGGAGGGGGTTTACATTYTCCATTTCAAGGGAGGCTCCTGCCTCCCTTAGCAGACACCTGTCCTTTCAAACCAAGACACTTGCCCAGCAGCTGAGTGTCAGCCTTGGGGGCAGCGCTTGCTCACCCCTGAGGCTCAGCAAGCTGAAAAGAAGGCAGCCCCTCCACATGCCAGTGACCTTGAATTTCAAACAAGTGAGCTCAGGAGGAAAGCAAGAACCTGTGTGGGGGCAGAGAAGCTGTTCCTACAGAGACATCAGCCGTCAGTCAGGACACCCTGCAGCGCCGCTGGGGTGTGTCAGTGTGACCCCTTTCTGATGGGYGCCCCCCAGCCCTCCCACCCACGGACCCAGGCGACACCATGGGTCAGTCTTTAAGGGATGGTCACAGGGAATGGTGCCAGGGACGTCACAGCATCCCCATGACCATCTGCTCAGCTGGATGCAGGGGCACATCCATGCCATGGAGGCATCAGGACCTCCGACAGGTTTTTTTATGTGATTTTACCTTCATGTGCCCACAAGAGCTGTGATGTGCAGGGAGAAAGCGATTACTTCTGAGATGGAAAAGCTATTTGGAGGATGTACCTGCAGAGAGCATCCTGCTGTGCTGCATCAAGCGTGATGAGGTCTGTCAAAGAGTCACATTTCCTCCCTCTTTTAAAGGAGAGCACCTCAGAAATATCAGGCTAAAAGCTTTCCCCCTCCCTTCCTTGTCGTTGATGGCAACTTTGATTAGCTACTAGCCCTAGCAAAACATCTTTGCACGTAGCTTAACACACACACCACCTGAGAACATGTATAGAAAAGCAGATTTACTTGAATGGATGACTTAAGGACTATGTGCGGGGGCAGTGTTCCCATCCATAATTCTGCTGTTTTGCTCCCAGTATTCTGGGTGCTGGTGAGGAGCTCACGAGGGGATGGGAAGGGGCTGCCAAAGCTGCAGCAAAGCAATGCTCCCTGCCTGGCACACAAGGCAGACCAGTTCACTGCCCTGGTCCTTGATGTTTCCACCAGCTTGGACACAGCTGGGTGTGCCTTCTCTTCTCCCCCTGCCCATATGGGTAGCAGCCTTTGGCTGAGCCCCATGTAAGAAATCAGAAACAAGGAGCAAAGGCTTTTCCAGAATTAATTAATGGGAACAGGTGACTCTGCCAGCAAAGCATTATCTGGCAGTAGCTGTCAGGCACCAGTCTGCTCACTGTCAATTCATTCCCTTGTTTCTCCAGATGAGGTATTTCAGAGCTGCCTTTGGACCACAAACCATTTGCTGTGCCTGGCCCAAGGGACGTGAGGCCACCACTAGCTGCTGCTGCAGTGGTTCAACCTGCTCTGGCACCACATTGGCTTTTAGAGGTAGAAGATTAATTTTATTTATTTCCCAGTGTTCTTGGCAGTGCTGCTGCCAGGTGCTCTTTCAGGCCCAGCCTCAGCGCCTGCAGCAGACAGATGTTTCTGGCGCTGGCTGTTCTCCCCTGCCTCCATCGGCACCTCTGTCCCAGCTCCCTGCCTAAGCACAGCTCCGAGATCAGCTGCTCGTCCCTTGCATCGGCAGACGCTGCACAGCTGGTGCTGGAGGGAGATTCTAGCTGCATCCATCAGTCCTGGTAAAGCACCTGTCCCTTTGGGCAAGTGAAGCTCCTCCTGCAGGGGGCTTCCCGCACCGCTCTGCCCGACAAGCTCCCGCAGCCGGGCACAGGCACCGTGCCTGATCCTCCACCGCGTCCCTGGCTCATGGTTGTTCCCAGACCGTTCCCACTTCCCCACAGAGCGGAGTCACAACTCCACATTGCCCTCGAGGACAAAAGGCTTGTCCAGATACAACTGTCCAGTTTTCATTTCTGCCCAGAATAATTTYTCACTCTTCTTCTAGAAGGGACACACTGCATTTCCAGCCAGACAGTCCCTCTAGCCCTTTGCTAATTATATACCTTCCTGGGGAGGATAAAGAAATCTGTTTCTGCATTACCTCTAACAGTCTGGGTTTTTTTTTTTTTTAAACTCACTACCCATCAAATTTATTATATATTTGTTTTTAAAAAGCCTAGMTCCGTAGTTAAGCTCAGGAGCATATCTGGGCATACCTAGACTGGTGAAACCTCCTCGTTAATCAGCCAATGACTGTGGCTGGGCTGACATTTTCCTGGCTATTTTCGGAGTCTGACTCAGATGCTGCGCCACGGCGCCGGCAGAAATCCCTGCGGGCTGATACCAGAGCCTCATTCAGAGCCGTGCTCAAGCATCACTCGGGAGGGAAAGGGGCTCAAACGGGCAAAGAATTTCRTTCACCTGCCTTTGGGCTGTCTTTAGAAAGGCAAGTAAACATGGAAAACAAGGCGTTATGGCAGCATGASGGGATATTAGGAACTGAAGGGGAAATTGTCTTACCTGGCTCGGATAGGAATGTTTTCAACACGTTTTTGGGCTGGTGGATAAAAACACAGAGCCTTATGAGTGCCTGCTCCTAGAGGTGCAGCTGAAAACCCAGAAGACACATTTTAAGGCTTTTTCCCGCAGCCAGTCCTATGAGCATTTAACTGAAGCCTGTTTCCCTGGCTGTGTGAAAGTCTGTAGCACAAGTCTCTGCTCCCACCTGACCATTTGCTACTGTGAAGAGAAGACCCACAGATCTGATTAATGACTGTTTGTAAGGTCCAAGGGTACAGATGGATATTGGGGTTGGGGGAAGAAAATGAGGGTGCAGGAAGAAAGGCATCAGTCTTTTGTGGTCTGCCTTGTTCTCGTTGGTAACTGTTATGTGYCACTTCACAGAGGGCTGATGGAGTAACTTGTTTTTAAATCTCTGTGTGGCCTCCAAGACCTGCCCTTTGAAGCAGCATATCACTAGAGAAGAAGCTGTTCCTGTGAGCCAGGTTTCCCTTATGAAGGATGATGCAACCTGAGTCCTCATCGATCAGCTTTAATGCAAGTTAAAGTGGTAAAACCTTCCCATGAAAAAATTCTCTGGTTCCTCCAGTCACTGGATTTTATTTTTAAATTTTTTTTCTTTCTAATAGCAGAAAATATATTTGGCTTGGAGTGTAGCAGACACTTTGCTGCATCCTGAAAGGAAATAATCTGAATTGTCACATGTTAGTACAAACAAGTAGGAAGGGATCTCAGTGCCTGACGCGGGCACCTTGGGAGCTCTGTCAGGGGGCTGAGGCCAGGAGCCCAMCCCCCAACTTGTGAAGGACCTGGCCCTCTCTTCACCCTGAAGAAGGAAGAAATAGAAGCTATTTTAGCAGCATCCTCAAAGCAGGCTGTTCTAGTGCACACAGCAGTGGTGCTGAGGGACAGGCCGAGCTGTGTCCTGTCCCTCAGCTTTCACAGATTCTGCGCCACCTGGGTTTGCTGGGCTGCTGGTTACAGCCATGTACTAACTGGGGCTTGGAATTGCAAAAAGTGCTTCCCACTGCAGCTCTGTGACACACCACACCTGTTGTCACGGTGCCACTGATGCCAGCACACCTTCCCTGCTACCGTGTGCCAGCCAAGCCTTGGCGCCTTGGCCCCTGGCTTGCTTTGGGACGCCGGGCTGTTTGTGCCCCTAGCAGGAGCAGGGTTTTCCTTCATTCCTTTCTCTCTTATTGGACACGTTCTGCTTTTACTCCACGGGTGAGCTCCCTGCTGGCCCTGGGGTGGCAGGGGCAGGGGGTTTCCAGAGCCAGCAGCACCACATCGATCTCTGTCAGCCAAGGACCTGGCACTCAGCCTGGCCAGGGAAATGTTACCAGGGATCCAGAGTGAGACAGAAGACACTCACAGCACATACAACTGGGCATTGCAGTAATATACAGGAATGGCAGAAACCCCTGGACCCCATCAGCCAACAAGTGAGAAGCAGAAAGCTTTAGGCCCTAAGGAGTTTTTGTCGTGGTTTGTTTCCATCCTACAGTTATTTTAATTCTAGTACAACTACAAACATTACTTGTGGCGCCATCATCTTAAGCAGTAGAAAATCCCACAGATCAATAGGATATTGCATTGTGTTCTTTCCTTCCATTGCTTTTAGGGCTCACATCTTCCATGCCTTTATCTCAGGCAGRAGTAAATAACCACATGACTGTTTTCTGCAGTGGCATTTTACACATCCCTTAAGCTTTCTCTATGAAACAAACACCCATTTTCATATCCATCTTTAATGGGGGTAGAAAGTGCTTCGTATCCTGCAGTATTTATGACTCTCTASGTGCTTCTTATAGGAGATATTGGATCTTGGACTAACTAGAAGGGCTCAAAGCAGATACAGAACACTAGCTAGCTCAGAGCCCAATGTGATTTCCATCTCCATCCCAGGAGCCAGCTCTGAAGGCAGCCATGGCTCCTCTGCCCAAGATGAATTGCAAAAAAATCTTCAGTCAAAAAGCCCCACCATACTTCAAATTAATTCATATACATCCCAGAGAACCATCTTTTCCTCCACCTTTTTTTTGGTGATAATCAAATACCAGGCCAGAGTTGCCTGAGCACAGCCAGCACAGAAGGTTGTTGCTGCAGAAAATAGCTCCTCCTGTGTGATCAGAATATGAACAGCTGAGAAGTTGCATTAAAAGCAGAGAAGAACAAATGCTCTGCAAAATAGAGCAAAGCAGCAAGGCTGGGATTGCTCAACAAAGCTGCAGCCATTCAGGTGCGTTTCCTAAGCTCCTTGCCCAGTTTCCTCTCCACGCCTGTCCCATGAACACGTGCCCCCAGAATCCCCCTGGAGTTCCTCGCACACTCAAAGCCAAGCCCTTGCTGAGGAGAGCACAGGAGATGTGCTGCTGCAGCTGAGCCATCACTGCCTGGCCCTCCTGCCCTTTCCCTCTCTGAGCCACTGCTCCTGGTGTGCCACTCAGCTGCCTCCTCTCCCTCCCCTGCCAGCTCTCCTGGCACTGCCCCATCTCACTGCCACTGCCCCCTCTCACTGCCCCATGTACATCCTGCCAGCTCTCCTGCCACTGCCCCATCTCACTGCCCCGTGCACATCCTGCCACTGCCCCATCTCACTGCCCCATCTCACTGCCACTGCCCCATCTCACTGCCCCATGTACATCCTGCCGCTGCCCCATCTCACTGCCACTGCCCCATCTCACTGCCCCATGCACATCCTGCCACTGCCTCATCTCACTGCCACGTGCACATCCTGCCACTGCCCCATCTCACTGCCCCGTGCACATCCTGCCACTGCCCCATCTCACTGCCCTGTGCACATCCTGCCACTGCCCCATCTCACTGCCCTGTGCACATCCTGCCACTGCCCCATCTCACTGCCCC
>JACDOX010000148.1:742648-800591 GCA_014549065.1 Cardinalis cardinalis
GCATCGGGCACAGCTGCCTGCGGCAAACGCGGCCCCGCTGCCCCCGGGCCAGCCGGGAGATGCACACGGGGAACGGGGCAGCCGGCTGGCAGGGAGGTGCGCGGGGGAGAGCSAGACGGGATTTCTTGGCTAGCAGGACATAAATGCTGCTTGCAGAGGCAAGCCAGGGATTGTTGTGGCGCGGAGGGCTCCTGCCCTCGGAGCAGGGCTGCGGGGACGGAGCTCCCGGCTGTGCTGCCGACAGGAGCTGAGGGGAGAGCTGCAATTCCCGGCGGTGCTGGCGAGGCCGCGCTAAATCGAGCACGGGTTCCCCGCTCTGAGCGGCCGCTGCCCCTCTGAGCGGAGCCGAGCGGGGCGAGGGTGGGTGCGCGGGAGGCAGCAGGGTCCGGGCAGCTGAGAGGGACCTGCCCACAGCTGCTGCCTCCCCGGCTCCGGGGGATGCAGTCCAGGGCTCGGGCCCCTCGGGCACGCTGTCGCCTCGGAAGCGGCGCTGTGGCCGGAGAAGAGCTGCGGGTGCCGGCGGAAAGCAAAAGAGGCGCGCCGGGATGGGGCAGGGGGCCCCCGCGGCAGGGCTGTACCTTGAGCCACGAGCTGGCTCCTTCACGGATTTCTCTCTGCCTTTTCCATCTACTGGAAAACTTTTCTGTCAGTCTCTTAAGTTACATTTAGGCAGGATTTTTACTGCGCCTCAGACAGCTAGGAAGCAGCATACCTGTGCTGGATGACACAACAATCCCCGGGCTCTCCTCCTCCTCCCCCTGCTCCCAGGGATGTCTGACAAGGCAAGGGAAGAGCGGCTGGATGACGGCTCACAGCCGCGGCGCAGCTCCCCGAGGCACGGCACCTTTCAAGGCCGTCATCTTTTAAAGCTGTTTTAACCTCTCCGGGCTCGGGCTGCAGCTCTGCCGTGAGGCAGCAGGAGCATCGACCTCCCACACAGCTGCTGCTTTCTGTTTGGAAGCAGCTGAARGGCAGAGGGACCAGAGCAGGAGACGTGTCCGAGGACCAGGATGTCACTYGGGTCCCTTCCCACTGGCACCCTCTGCCTCCAATGGGTGCCAAAGTGTGCAGTGGCTGAGTTCAGGAAGGAACAACCCACGAGTTTCACTCATCAGGAAACTCCAGGTTTACACAGGCTGTTAGAAAGCACATACAACACAATAATCAGATTTGTTTTATTAAAAAAACCTGCAATAAAATTCCTTGGAATTCACCATCTCAACTTTGAGAATTGCAATATTTTACTAGTACGTAATAACACAGTCTCACATATTTACATTATAATCCTCTATATAACAAAAATAGCCATGTTGGACTACTGATTAATGCTTCCAAGTATTAGCCTCAACATTTCGGTATTTCCCCCAGCTGAGTCACTGTCTATGCTCTTTAGCATTTACAGTATTTAACAAAGCAAAAAGGACACAAAATAATAAAAAGTATGTGTCTCATGATTTCAGGCAAATCCCTTTAAGATGGTAGTTCTCTGACTCCCACATTTTTCAAGAGAGATAAAGTGCATTGGAGAGGAAGATGGGTACGTTATAAAACGTCAGCAAAGAGATAAAAGTTTATTTGCAAGACTGTACAGAAGGGAAAAAAGGCAAAAAAATCTTCACAAACTGCTACTGCACAGCTTTGGCAGCACGTCACAGGTAGCAGGGAAAGGGAGGGAATGCAAAAGCCAACTGCAAGAGGAAGGATGGCCCATGCAATGCCAGAGTGTGACTGTGCCATGACCTTTGGGAAGGTGCTTCTCACAGCAGAGCTGCAGCCCAGCCGGAGCCACGGCGCAGGAGTGGGACCCCCTGCGTGCCCCAGAGCAGGGCTGAGCGCTTCGGAGAGCTTCACTGCGACACACCATCGTCTCTGAACCCAATGAAGTTACCTGGTTCAGCCGCGCACTGATCCACCTGGGATTTATTTCATGTGGGACTTTAATTCCCTTTATAACACCGGCATTTGCTGGTATGGCTGTGCTGCATGGGAGAAGAGACATGGCTGGAAAGATCTTTGTAGCCATCACTGAAAACCAGGATACTGCTGCTTTGTTCAGGAACTGCATGTAAGTGGGATGCTACCTTTTTTTTTTTTTTTTTTGTTTGCTTATAAACTACTCTAAATAGAAATAATTCTCTTCTGGAAATGGATGGAATGTATATTTTGACAAGTACAAAACTGTTTTAAATGTTCACGAAATACAAGGAACATCTTGGTATAAAAATAACAGACCCTCCCACCCACTGTCCCCTCTTTACATATCTAATTATAAAATGGTACAGTCATTTCAGGTTTCTAACATGAAACAAGGATTGTGGATGGCATTACATACATATACAAAACATTTAGATATTTGACATCTGAAATAACTGTATACATTCAGAGCAAACAAGCATCTYGATCTGGCTATTGTGTTTAATGCTACTCAGAACCAAGAATCAAGAAAAACACAAGAAAGGGAAAACACTATTACTCCTTTTTTTCCCCTCTCATTTCTTTTTCCGTTCACTGCAGAAAGAAGCAACTTCCACCAATTCACAATTAAAATGTTGGAGAGAGACAAGATTAATTTCAGATGGAAAAATCATCCCTTGGCTTTTCATTCAAAATCCACATCTTTCATTTCTTTACTTCTCC
Source organism: Cardinalis cardinalis (assembly GCA_014549065.1). Classification (NCBI taxonomy): domain Eukaryota; kingdom Metazoa; phylum Chordata; class Aves; order Passeriformes; family Cardinalidae; genus Cardinalis; species Cardinalis cardinalis. The sequence continues at coordinate 745,286 of JACDOX010000148.1, forward strand.
CTTTGAAATACAGCTCCTGCTTGGAAGGGTGTTTCCTTGACAAAGAAATGGGCAGATAAAGGGGCCAAGTGGGTGTCCAGCCAGCGGGGTAATGGCACAGCAGAGGGGCAGCCCTCACCCTGCCCTGCCATCTGCTTCCCAAACAAATCCTCCCTCAGCGCTCCATCTGGCATTCCTCATCCTCTGAAGCTATCGACGAGTTCAGGTGACAGCTCGGTAAAATGAAAGCAGTGCTTATTTTGGACCAATTTCCCCTCCTGAAGGAGCCTGTGAGGGCAACACCTCCAGCCTCAGCCTCTCCCCATTGTGTTTCCTGCTCAGGCTCACCAAGCTGATCCACGGCCCTCACGCTGCCTGCCCCAAACCACTCACACCTGTGAAAAAACTCATTTGGTTTGGCACCTACAGAACAAATGAGCCCACGTGGGGCTCAGTGTCCATCACAAAGCTCCAGCCCCAGGGAACCAGCCACGAGGCAGCCTGGTGTGCCCAGGCTGCTGGAACCCACGGCCTGCAGGCGGGCACGCTCCCGTCCCCTCTGCCCTGCTCCAGGAGACGCTGGCAGCACAGAGCACAGCAGAGGAAGCGGCACGGCGCAAGTCTGAGCCCGCRATCTCCTCCCCTGCAGCAGCGGCTCACCCTTGGCAAACACCTGTGAGACGGGCTGGCAGGAGCACGCTGCATTCCTCTGCCATTTAGTCCTGTGACATGGGTGCACCCCAACACCAATGCCCTTCTTGCAACGACTTCCTTGGGATGTGATCCAGAGGTCACTAGTGAAATCCAAGGGACCGCTTATCATATGTGATTTCAAGAATTTCTTTTTCCAAATTGCACCTATAAAGCCTTTTTTCTTTGTGCCACTATCTCCCTCAAATAAAGGCCTAAAAATGACAAGTGYTTCTGGTTTCACAACAGTACAGTTCCCATACTCACATCAATGCACTTTTAAAGCAGACATGCCAATTTAATTCTGTAGAGTGCTTAAAGAATGAACTGCAGTGCTATGACAGTCCTGATCCTGGTTTTGGGGCTCTAAAGCAGTTGGGAAATAAAGAACTCCAAAGCCTCAGTAAGTGCCAGATGTGTATCCCCAGCAGAAGGGATGAGCTGCGGGGAGGGGATGCAGACCTGAGCCCTTGCACATCAGCCGGCACACATCAGGTCGTTTGTGAGTGCAAAATTCTGCCTATGCCCAYGCACCCTACCTGTGGAACAGACCTCTGGGAAGGCAGCTCAGTGAAACCCAAGGAAATCCAAGCACTCTCTGAGTGCAGTTTCTGTCTCACCAGGTTTTGTCCTGCAGCCCAGCCTGAGGGACAATGGGCCTCGCTAAGGCAAATGTTTCTCCCACCTACCACTTGCTCATGGGAAAGAAAAGTGCTTCAGATGACAAGACAGGAATTGCTGGGAGAAGCACAGGACCAATTAATGACAAGAGTGCCTTTTCCTGGGAGTCACACAATCTCCTGGCCACTGCCCCTGTGCAGGAGATGCCCCCACTCAGCCACGGTGCCACCTGCAGAATTGTATCCCTGAACACCTGCTTGGGCTCTAGAGGATTTTGTTCTTTCCTGGCTGCATGCTAAAGGCTGCTCTCCCCTCTGACCAGCCAGAACTGCATCCCCAGCAGCTGAGCTCCACCTGCTTATTGGCCAGGCTCAGCGGGCAGCAGCCCCAAACTGTGCCTGGGCACGCAGATGCACAGAATTAAGGCTTTCACACGTGTTACAAACACCCATCAGGGAGTCTTAACGTTTACACCTTTAGCACCTCCAATTCCCAAGGCAGTTCAGAGCTTATATGTGCAAAGGATATTATCTGTCAGGTCAAGCTTCAGGAAAACATTTCTTTTTGACACTATGTATGCTCATAGAAGACCTGTTGAAAATAATTCAATTTTAGTGCAAGTCCAAAATTAATTGTGGTTTTTTTTTAAAGAAGGAWGGAATAAAACATTTACTTAAGTGCTTTCCTAAGTTCAGGCTTCAGTGATGTGTAACTCAGCCTTGCCCTTATCATCACTTAACAGTGCTCAGAGCTGCAGAACACCTGAGGACAGGGATGGAACAACATCTTCCCTGAGTGAAGCTGCAGGTAGGACTGGGAAAACAAAGGCAGAAAGACTCCTGACCCAGATTTGCTAGGATGCCTCTTCTAAAAGGCATATCACTAATTGGTGATGTGTCAAAACCACTCACCCAGCCTGGCACCCTGCCTCTGCTAGTGGCACCTGGGACCCCAAGGGACCAGATCCAACATGGGGTATTTGGGAAAAGTGTGTGCACAGCGCAGGACCTCTACAAAGTTCCTCATTAGTGCTCAGAAATACATGCAGGGTCTGAATTACCTGATCCGTGATGCCTTTTTGCACAGCTCCCTGTAATGATTTTCCTGGGCGAAGGACCCAGCTCAGGACCAGCTGGGAGTTTCCCCTCCTGCCTTGCTTTTCCACAGACTTTGCTTGTCCTGCTGTGCCCTGGGTGGATCTGCTATGGCAACAGCTAATTGGTCAATCTATCCATTGAGATCAGTTTAATTCAGGTCATGCAATGAAATGAAGACTTGGTGACAGCCCCTCTGAAACCCAAGCAGTTTGGGCAGGAGTTCTCTGCCTGAGTGCTGAGCTGCAGCGTGCATACGTGGAAGGATCACTGACAAGCTGGACACGGTGGTTGTGATGCTCCTGTGACATGTGGCACCCAGGCTCCAGTGCTGCAGAAGGAACTGTGCCAGTGTGGGGCCTTTCTGCAAGGAGCCCTGGCTGTACATAACCAGCCTCACTCCTTCCCCTGCAGCCCTTTGAAATTAATTGCATTCCTGGGTCAAAATTTGATGTAAGCACCACTTAAATCTGATTTCAGCATTATTTACAGAGCTGAAGTGGAGCTGATGCAGTACCTTGTGCAAACTCTTGTGTGCAGGGATCAGTTTCAACATTGATGTGTCAGGCCTTTCCTACAGCAGCAAGGAATAGAGGAGACATAAAAGAATACGGAAAACAAGATTACAGAACCACAAATATTGTCAAGACTAACCTAGCGTACCCTCTGGAACAGTCTGTAACTTTCTTTTATAATCAAGATTTCCAGCTGCCTCTATCTCTTTAATTGAGAAAAGATTTTGATTCCAATGGCTTCTGAAGATGTAACAGCACATTTATGGGTCATTTTCATAGAATCACAGAATGGCTTGGCTTGGAAAGGACCTTAAAGATCACCTAGTTCCAAACCCTCTGCCATGGCCAGGGGCATCTTTCCCTAGACCAAGGTGCTCAGAGCTCCATCCAACCTGCCTTGAACACTTTCAGGGATGGGGCATCCACAGCTGCTCTGGGCAGCCCCTGCCAGTGCCTCACCACCCTCACAGTAATAATTCATTTCTAATATCTAATCTAAATCTGCCCTCTTTCAGTTTAAAACCTTTACCTCCAGATTACCCTGAAATTTAGGGACTAAGAACATAAACCAAAATTAAACTAAATGTTCAATTAGTTCTAAATGGACAGAAGAGCATGGGGAATATTTTTTCCTTATTTCGGTACTGAAGAAGCAAGTCAGCCAAAATTTTAGGGATAAACACATTTGTTCCCGAATAAAATCTGACAAACATAAATTTTGGCTGGAAGCTGGTTTTCACATTTAACAAGTACATCCACAAGTAAAGGAGATTAAATGCAGTGAGCCCCAAGAGCTGCGTTTTGAGATGCCATCATGACACTGCCAAGTCAAAATGTTTGACCTCTGCATGAAATTTCAATGTAAGAGGAATTGTTGATTCTGTGGCCTGACTCAGGAGGCAGTAATGTGATTCAAATCATCTGACTCTCAACAGGAACTATGTATTCTTGTGTAACAGAAAGCTTCTTCACCGTTGATATTTAGACTGAAAAACCAAATCACACACTGCACTATTAACAATGAGCTCTTACCTGGAAAGCAGAGCTCAGGATGAAATAAATTATTAGGTCAGGTCATTATTCTTTAGGTGTTTTGATTTATATTAGTTCTTTTATTTTCAAATTCCCTCCCCAAATTCCCTCCTCAGTATATTTTGGTGTATGTATCTGTATACAAATTCCAAATATTCTGTTATGCTTCTGAAAACATTGACAGGGATTCTGGAGGGCAACAAACCACCTGAACTCTTGTTAGATAACGAGCAGACAAAAACTGCTGTCCAAATGTAAGAAATGAAACACACTGAGTGAAAAGACCCAGAGCAAACCAGGAATCAAACATTTCAAATGGCTGCCTCTTGCTCCCTTAGCAATTTCTGACACTGGCAGCAGCATCTCCAGACCCTTTGTAGGAATACCATCACCTGCTTAATGCAGAACTGTTAATAAGCGGCCTCTGGAAACCTCTCAGATKCTCCTTTAGCCCAGGGATCTGGTTTTGGTCTGTAAAATTAAGAAGTGATGTTATGCTAGATCTTTTTTCCAGCTCCTGAATTGTCACGTGGAGGAAGGACACAAACGTACTGACACCTGTGAATAGCATAAAACACAGGACAGGACTACATGGATGGAGTGATGCTTTAAGCTCTTCTTTCTCTCCTTCACACTGTACAATACTTGTTGAGAACAGAACTTTAGGAGACAAACTAATGCCATTTTAACCCAGATTCCTGCTAATTCAGAGCTCTCTTACAAAGAAAAGCCTTCAGAATATACCATTTCCAAGGCTGCCACTTAGTGCCACTTAGGTGTTATATAATGCAGGGCGCTGGTGCATGATCCTTCTGAAGCCAGCCACATGTAATTGATGCRGAAACAACAAGGCAATGATAAATCCTGGGCAGATCATGAAGTGACCAATGAACGGGAATTCAGGTTTCTGGATTGAACTCTTGAAAAAGCTGGGGTCAGTCAATAGAAACAGACTGTCCATCCATAACAAACTATAAACAAACAAACAAAATAAACATATGCCTTTTCAAAAAACACAACAAAAATTTGATTGAACAAGTGTAAAAACCACTCAAGCTGTCATTTCAGTTGCGTGTTGGTGAGCCCCTGGAGGGTTCCACGACTGCTCTCAAGCACGTGGGCGATCTGGAAGTGTCCATCTCCCACGGGAGCCAAACGGAGGCGCGCAGATGATGAAACCGCATCCAGGCGGACACAACAGCTRCTATTGCTTTTCATGGCCATCCCAGCATGGAGTGTGCAGGAGTGACAGTGCTCTGGAGGCCTGTGCACGACTGGTCCAAATCCTAGAAAGCTGACTCGGTCCCTACCTGTGACCCTCCCCTGCAGTTCAGCGCCGGAGCTCTGCTTTTCAAGATTTCACCTCTTCGCAGTCTTGATCAGTGGAAAGCTCCACGTCGGAGAGTCCAACCTCCATCGCCATAATCAATGAAATATCTGAATCACTGCTCACTGCTGGCTCCTGTTCATCTGTGAGGGGAGAAAAGACAGGAAAAGGTCATGTCTTTCTGTTACTGTATTACTGATTTTTAGTTCTGCAGGTGGAATCCAGAGGTCTCTCCGCCACTGAGATTGTGATTAGATTACAAGCTTTGCTCTTATTTAATATCTGTCTACAACACTTCCAAAATATCCCAAAATTCAAGACATTCATAATGAAAAGCATGATGAAAAGGAGTCTGGACGGGTAACGTTTTCTTCTCTTAATCCTCTCAGGGCTTTTCATCCAGGTCCTTCATGAACTTCCTCCCACCATGTGAGAGTTTCCCTTTCACTTTCTCAACCTGGCATCATCCTACCCTCCCCACAAAGAGCAAGCTAATGACAAAGCCACAGGCACCTGGTGGAGCAACTGAATCATCAGGAAAACATTTCCAAGAGGAAAAAAATCTGCCCAAACCCTCAGTAAGTGATAGAATCTCAGAGGACATTTTTAAGAGGGCACTACTCTAACGTAGGAGCACTGGCATTGGACAAGGACAAAACAAATCCAGGACTTTGGACCAGGCTGCCTGCTTTCTCAAGTGGCTTCTCCCATCCTTTCCTAGTCTCTTTAAATTCACTCTTCCCTCTGATTTGAAGATACCTTGCAGGTTCTTGATCCAGGCCAAAGGGATCTACCTTAATGCACCACGACCCCAAATACTCTAAGGGCTGTATTGCTGACTTCTGCCAAACTGCAAATCACATCCTTGGAAGAGCAACTTGTCTTTGTTTTGATCCCACAGCACTTACCATGAGTATATTTAGCAGCAAATAAAGCCAACAGACTTTAAACGACTAAAAGCTAATTTTCCTCCAAGAACAATCAGGAGAAGCAAAGCACACTAGGGAGATTTTCAAAGGCACAAAACCCTCATAGGTGGCTGAGTCCCTGAGACAAAAAATTTGATGGTTCATATTTTCAAGTGGTTTAATTACAGAGATGGTATTTATACTGTAACAATACATTGCATTTAAATCTGTGGCAGTTTTTCCTTTACATATTTTATTTTTTAGGCAATAGAAGCAGTGCCTGATTGATGCTAAAAAAATCTAGAAATTGAATATCTAAGAATTAATAAGTAAGAAACATGACAAAGGAGCCAGGAAAATAATAACTCCTCACAGTTTAATTATTCACTTGAAGCTAAGTGAGCACAGTTAATCACCTCTCAAGAGCAGCATGATTTTTAAAAATTTTAGATTTTAAACCCCCCACATGTGTGCTGGGATTAGACCTCATGCTTTGCAGAGAAAGCTTGAATGGGGTCTGCATGAATCAAACTGAGAGTCAGTGTTCTCCTTCACAACTCTTCCCAGTTTTCACCCTGGATTGCTTTTGTGCTTTCTTGATTGCAGGATAAAGAATTAATGCACACAACATGTTTATATCTCTATCTTTTTTTTGCCCTTTCAATATGACATTAGTAAACATTTCAAGGCATTGCTTCTGACTATAAATGTTTCCACCAGAGGTGGAGGAAGTATTTACAAGCTGAATGATCCATCCTGCAGATTTAGTGGTCTGAAATGACACTGAACCTTCAGGGGAGCTGCTAGGTCCTAGAGTACATCAGAGCATCTCATACACCTCCAACACCAAAATCACCATCTCTAGTGGTAACAGCTCCCTGAGTCAGAACAATGTGGTTTCAGACCACTGGATTATTTATCATTCCTCTAGAATTAACAGGATTCTCAAAAMCAATGAAAATTATGCTTAAGAGCAAGTCTGTATCTGCAAGACAGAGCTCCTGAGATTCAGCCACGTTGAGCAGCCACTTGGAGCACTCTTGAGAGACAAGGTGTTTTCCACCTGAACTGGCTGTGCAGAAGAACAGCACTGGCTGAACAGTGACAGCCAGATGCATGCTCAAGAGGCAGGCAGAGCTGCCAGCACCAAATGCCACAGCATCCAGCAAGCAGTGTTTAATAATGCTGAAATGTTGTTTCGAGAATTGTTGTTTCTTCCAGGGTTGCACAGCAGAAAAAAATCTCAAGTTGAAGAGCTCAAGACAGGYAGACAGAACAGGAGCAGATTTGCAGCTCACACACCTCATATCTGATGGAGGTACAGCAGCACACACTCTCCAAGCCAGTGAACTCGAGTTTTACTTTACAAAGCCTATACAAATATTCAAATTCTTGGATCTTAGTCTTTGCAGTGTGGGCTTTTGTAGTCTTCTTTGGAACTGAAGTGCAGGTTGGCAGGAACGAGGAATGATCCTAAAAATGTCTATGCCTGTGCTCTGGCACTGATTTTCCAGCACTGTGATAGTGCCTAGAAACAGAGGCACTCCACCTTCCTTGCTTGCTACCAGTGCGGCAGCTCAAAACCCTAAAGCTACAGCTTTGGCAGAGTGGGGAGAGCACCTTGGACATCAGCATTCCCACACCTTCCCTTCCAGGGGAGCACTGCCATTTCTTGGGAAGCTGCAGTGCATCCCATGAGGAAATCAATGCATCCCTCAGCATCCCCCGCTGGCCGTGCAAACAGGAGCCCTGCCCCGACCCCAGCACACACAGGAGGGAACTCTGGGAGGCTGCAGAAGTCCCACAGACACGGATCAGCTGCGGGCAGCTCTGGCTGCAAGGTCTGCAAACTGCCTCGCCGTGGCTGCCCCACACAACGCAGGCTTGCCAGGCTGCGCTGCTCTGTTTGGTTGGGGTTTTTGGCTGGCTGCTCAGCAACACAAGCCAGCACAGTTACTGTCATTTGTTAAAGGTAAGCAAACCTCAACCACACTGCGAGTGCCAGGAGCTTAGCCTGCGTTTTGCATCCCTGCCTTTCGGATCCTATTTCCAATGACAAAGCTTATTCAATCACACAGCTTCTGCAGGAGATGCCTGGCTCGCTGTTAACAACCTTTATGGCCCTTCTGCAAGTTTTTTGTAATTTGCTGTTTTTCTTAAAGCCTTGAAATCAGATGAGGATCTCAACTTTCAGTGAAGATCTCAGCTTTCACTTAAAAATAAATGAAGCTTAAGAGGCAAAAAGGAAACGAAGTGTTTTAAAAATGAAATCTCTATTTTCCAGACCGATTTTATGCTGGAATATCTGACTCGTGATTTTAGCTACTTGAAACTGGCAACCCTGTCTGACCACACACACTGTAATACTTCCACTGTGCTTTACAGCACTTCTTGCCACGGGCAGAAAGCCTTTGCTTAATGAAGCAAGAGGCACATCTCAAGCTGCTTTCCAGCCAGAGCGTCAGTGCCTACAGCAGGGAACTGTAGACCTCCCTGCCACATTCCTCTCATGTCAGGGAAACACAATACACCACAGCATGCTGCCTGCCCACACTGACTTTTTCCACTCACTTGTATTTCCTGACACACATCTGTTGGAGAGGTGACATTAACCAAACTCCTTCTCTAGCCAATATTATTTTAGATCAATTACAGCAGCGTGGGAAGRACATCACCACGTGGATTTGGAAGTGGCCTACACAAAGGTGGTACAGCTCTTGTTTCTTGAACAGGGCATCAAGTGATGCTTACATTTGAATATTAGTGCAATCAAACAAAGATGAAAATAGCTAATTACTCTGGTGTGTTGAGAACAGTAAGATTGCACACCAGTAATAGTTATCTACTGCTGCTGCTATTCATAACCACTGGAGTAAGKCTGTAGCTGTGGTACACTAATAAATATTCCAAAAGGAAGAGGTCAGACAACAGGTTTCTAAGAAATTGATACTGCTTCAGGAGGCTTGGGAGGGAGCTAAGCATTGAACAGTGAGTGAGAAGTGCATTTACAAGCCCATTCCTCTGCCAAGCATACAGGCATGGGCACCAGCTGCCACGGGCCATGACCCACTCAAGGGTGAGGAACAAGCTGATGAAACTCTGGTGGACTTTGCACTCCTGGAGGCCTCACTCCTGCTCCCCACTGTGCTCCTCCCGAGGAGGCCACATCCCACACTGTCCTTTGATGTCCCCAGGACACAGACAGTGCCATGGGGCTCTCCTCAAATTGTTCCAGATTGCCCCAGAAGCTGAGCTTTCCCCAGGCTCACTGAGCTGTGAAAGCTGCAAAAGCCATCACTGGGCTCAAATGTCAATAAGCAATTTGCATCCAGGAAATCAGCAGAAAAATGAGACCACACTAAAATGTTAACCACAAAAGCTTCTTGGCATTAAATATATATAATGTTTGTCTAAGATGGCACTTCTTTCCTCCTCCAGACTTTTGGGTAGCTCTCTGCTCTTACACCCATTGACAGTAAGCAGAGAAGTACTACTACTCACTTCACATCCTCATTGTAGTGAAATATACCTTATTTCAGAACCCTTCAGTTTGTGAAGACAGATTTAAACATAACCATGAAATCCCTGGTGTTAGTTATGCCCCCAGATGTAGACAAGTATCTAAAACACATGGAATACTATGAACCTTATTTCAGTCTAAGGCTCACTTCTGAAGAAAACATTCAGATGTGTCTAGAAGGATTTTGCTTCATAAGAAACCAGAAATGTGGCCATCTCCTAGAGCTTTGAGGACCTGATCAGAAAATATATCCAGAGTACTAGAGGCATTGATATGGGATCTTTATCAAAACACATTCTGCTCAGCTTGAAGCCACAGAAGAATGCCAATGCAAGCAGGACTATTCAGATTTTGTTTCCAGTGTAAGAACAACCAGGATACGATTAATCACATTTGATTTATGAGAGAGACATATCTAGAGTCCTCTATTTTTCTTTGTCTATCTAAGAAAGCACTTTACCATTACAGAGTTTATTGTTACCTCCTACTGTGGCCCTGCCATTGAATCACTTGGCTGTTTCTAGTCTAAGAGGAAGAGCATCTTATGAAATTATTACCTCAAATGACAACTATTTCACAACAATACCAATTAAATGTATCACTAAGATCCCTTCTTTTAAAATTACTACTGATTGTTAAAATTATTCTCAAGTTTGTCATCTCACAGTTCTCCCTGGATCATTTTATAAGTCTCAAATTCCTACTGTATCATCTTGAGAATTGTAACACTTTACAATGGGCCACGACTGCACTAATATAACATTAAATAAAATACATGTGTAAAAATGCCTATAAAATCTCTAAGGCAAAAGAAACAGTGAGGATATGTTTGAGGGGAAAGGGTTATAAAACCCCTTGCTGCTAATGCAGTCCTTCTGCACACAGAGGCTAATAAAACGGGTGAAGGAGTTTGGCTGGCTACTATTGAGAACAGAGCACTGGGGAAATATTTTATTGCTATTCCCTAGAATCAGAGGGAGATTTATCTGAGCAGCAAGGGGAACAAGGACTTGTGTGGTGACTGCTTTTGGAAGGAAAGGTTAGAGTTGTTTTTGTAAATAACAAGCCAGAGCTCTGTGAATGTACCAATGGTAACAGAGCTTCTTCCAGGAGGTGAAGCAGATGATGTCTGAAACACTTTGCAAGGAATACCCAGACACCAGCACACAGGGAAAGAACCACATGCCATGACCTGGCAGGATTAATTCAAGAGGACGCTTCAAAAATATGTTTACCTGCACCAAACCCCTAAGTGATTGAGAGATGTGGTAGATGGGTCTGGATATGACATAAAACACTGGAGGCTTTCCCAAAGTAAACTTGGGTTGGTTTTTTTTTTTCCCCCAAAGTACTGAATAAAAGGGCAACAAAGTTTCTTCCCTTAATCTTTTTCTAGGGTATGTGCTTTGGGAGAATATACAGCATCTCTTAATGAAATACAGCCAAACACAAGGTTCCTTGTCTTTAAACATCCTGCAGCATGAAGGGCTACCATCATCATCAGCATCTGGAAATCACACCCCAGTATCTCAAGCCAAGCATCAAAATTGAAAATTTATTAGTGATATAACTAATTTCCTGAAACCTAAATTTGGAGCATGTTGTACTTAAGCAATAAATTTTAACACCAGTCACCTGAGAAGACTTTTTGGGCTTTGGCAAGACCAATAAACTCATTTTCAGAGACAGTGCAGAAAGTATCAGCACCCAAATGCTTTCTCCAAAAGAAAGTAAGAAAAATTGTCCAGATAAGGGTAAATAACACAGAGAGCAGACAGCAAACACATTTGCAAAAGACTGAGCAAAAAAAGGGGCAGAACACATACCAGATGTTATTGTATGGAAGTAGTTGGGCCCAACTAGAAAAGAAAACTTATTTTTTCCCATTGTATATATATGTGTATCTATCTTTAATGAGCACATATTAAATCTTTGGGATTTACCCAGAAATTGGAACACTCAGCCTTTGAAATTCATAGCACATATTAACATTCGTTTAGTAGTCAACACTTTGGAAATCAGTCTCCTCTCTGTGAGAGACTAGCTGACATTTTGGGAACTTTTGATCAGCTGCCAATCCTCTCTGTGACACAGCAAACATGCCTCTGCCTGGTATGACGCAAGAAAATAGAACATTTTTGTTTTCAGTTTAATTTCCTCTTTGTTCTTACTCTTAATGGGTCATGCTCATCATGTTCCTGGGACCAGCAGGGAAACTCCTTCTGTGGCCCACACACTGCAACATCATCTTCTTTTTACATGACTAGACTTTCCTTTTTCCCACTGGAAACTCAGTCAAAATTTGGTCACAAAGATTACCAGAGCAGTCAATGGAGTCATGGTACTGTCTCTTGCACTTTATGCTCTTGGATCAGCTCATCCCCACGTTCAAGGTCCTTCACAGTCTATCTGCACATCTGGTCTTCAGGGAATCATAAAGAGACTTGGGTTGGAAGGACTCCTAAAGATCATCTAGTTCCAACCCCATGCCATAGACAGAGATACCACCTATTCAATTTTATTCACTACAAAGTGTTTTATTCCACCTTTGACCCCACACCTCAGTCCCACACTCTCGTTTTGTTCCACTGACAGACAAGAACCACTCTACTTCCTTCACAACAGGGCATCCAGCCTCTTAACCCTTTGCAAAGCTGCTCTTCTGTCCTGGTTTAGAGCAAATTTGGGAGAGATTCCCAGAAGGGCTCCAGTAGTAAAGCAAATTCGAATGGCCCCTCCCCCCTAACTGGTCCGGGAGAAAAATACCTCCTTGGAGAAAGGTGGAAAAAAACCTGTTTATTAAACAGTAAAACCTAAACAATATTAAACAATAAAACCCCTTGCTGCTCCAAAAGAGATGACAAACTGAGAAAACCCCGTCCCCGCGTTGCGGCTCGGCTCACTCAGTCTCTTATCAGTCTCCCTGGTGCTGGAATTGTTGCAGGCCAGGCCCGGCCCGGTGGGCCAGAGATGTGAGCTGTCGGTGCTCCCCTGGGTGTTCAGTCCAGAGCAGGTTTCAAGAGGTCCAAAGAAAAGGGAAAAAAAACCCAAAAGTCCAGGGAACTTCCTTGCCTCGGCTAGCTAAAACTAACTAAAGACAAAAAGGAGCCCTGTCCCTCTGTCTGTGCGCAGACAAACAGTCCAGGAGCAGGAATGTGGAGGAGGGAGAAGCAGTGTCTGGAGGGAAGGGATAAAGAAAAAAAACTGTGCACTTCTTCTTTCCCCCCTTCACTCTCTGCAGTAAGTCTTAAAGGTGCAAAACKCATTCAGCATAAACAGAACAAGACGATTGGGGATAAAAGCATCATCTAGTCAACCCAGGACATTCCACCCCTTATCCCCATATCGTCTGCTTACTACTAAAATTAATATAAATTCTAACTCTACAAACACATACATTATACATTCATTATACAGCTATATACAGACAATGGTAATAACATTCAGCAAACAGTGATATTTACACATAGGTTTCACCCAACAATCAGATCTCCCTGAGGTACACATCGTGTTCTTCCATCTTTTTGCATTATCCACCATGTGCAACCTGGTCCCTGAGCAAAAACAACCCCACGAATCGGTTTGCCTGTATTCGAGRCAGAATTAATCCAAACTGTCTTCCCTAACAAACCTCTGACATGTACCACTGGGACTTTGTCTCCATCTACTATGTGCAAAGGCTCAGACTGGGCAGGACCTGCTCGGTTAGTAGAGCCTCGGGTGTTAACTRACCAGGTGGCTTTTGCCAGATGCTGCTCCCAGTTTTTGAAAGATCCCCCACCTAATGCTTTCAATGTGGTTTTTAACAGTCCATTGTACCTCTCCACTTTGCCTGCAGCTGGTGCATGGTAGGGTATATGGTACACCCACTCAATGCCATGTTCCCTAGCCCAGGTGTTGATAAGGCTGTTCTTGAAATGAGTCCCATTGTCTGACTCGATCCTCTCAGGGGTACCATGCCTCCAAAGGACCTGCTTTTCAAGGCCCAGGATGGTGTTCCGGGCAGTGGCATGAGACACAGGGTAGGTTTCCAACCATCCAGTGGTGGCTTCCACCATGGTCAGCACGTAGCGCTTGCCTTTGTGTCTGGGGCAGTGGGATGGAGTCAATCTGCCAGGCCTCCCCATACTTGTACTTGGACCACCGCCCACCATACCASAGGGGCTTCACTCGCTTGGCCTGCTTGATGGCAGCACACGTCTCACAGTCATGGATAACCTGAGAAATACTGTCCATGGTTAAATCCACCCCTCGGTCTCGTGCCCACTTATAGGTGGCATCCCTGCCCTGATGGCCTGAGGCATCATGGGCCCATCGAGCTAGGAATAACTCTCCTTTATGTTGCCGATCTAAGTCTATCTTTGACACCTCTATCTTTGCAGCCTGGTCTACCTGCTCATTGTTTTGGTGCTCCTCATTGGCTCTGAGCCACTGCTTCCCCCTGGATGCAGTCTCTGTGTCACAGGAAAAAAAATGGTTCTGTCCATGGCCACACAAGAAAAGTCCAGCAAAAAAAATGCCACTCCCATCTTCTCCATTCCTCCAACATCTCTCTCTCTCTCTCCCCCTCTGGCACAGGCCTTCATCTCACTCACTCAATTCCCTCTTCATCTTCTGCTCCATTGCAGGAGAAGTCAATGCTCTGCAGAATTCCCACCGTCCACAAAAGGGTCAAAGCTTGGGCTCTGCCCGCCCGGAGAGACTCCACAAGTGGCTGAACACCTTCTCTCTGCATTCCCCCCCCTGCCCCTTCTTCTTCTCAGCCGTGCTGCTCCACGTTATCACGTTTCAAGGTAACACAGTCACGAGCACAGGCTGTACTCTCTCTCTCTCTCCTGGGGGGGGGCTGCCCGATGCCTCCTGGTGCTTCTCCCACCCTTCCATGCCGAGACTCTTCGCCTCCCACCTCAGTCCAAACCCCGGCCTACCTCACCGGGCCTCATGGCCTTCCCCTCCCCTGCCCAGCAGGAGCAGCCGGACGGGGGAGAGATCTGAACTGTTTCCCCACCGGAACCCAAGAGAGCTTCCCAGGGGGAGAGCCCTGCCTTAACCTTGTGTTCTCAGAGGTGGATCCAATGTCCCACTGGCCAAATAAGTTGCCAGTATTAAAATCTGAACATCCATTGGCTTGACCACAGGATCCCAGAAATCCTGTTTCCTGTCAAACCGCCACATCTTCCTTTCTCCCTCCAGGCCTTCCTGCTGTCTAGAAGGAGAGAGGGACAGAGGGATGCTGCTGCACACCCTCCTTTACTGTTCACCACTGGCCATGCTCAGTGCCCAAACCCTGCCCCAGGTGCACCTCTGGTCAGAGCACCACGTTCTTCTCATCCCCTGGGAAGTTCCACAACTAAATGCGCAGTTATTTCATTCAAAGTCCCAACTGGTACAAATTATTATTACTCAGAAATGCAAAATTATTCATGTCCTTGATTGAAAATCAGAAAATGACATCTCCCATAACAAGGGAAGAGAAGCACAGGGCTGCAAGTACATGACAGTTGTGATTTTCAAGTACCTTAGCTGCCTTTGGTAATGTATCACTGCATTCAACACCTGCAGGCTGTCCCTGCAGCAACCATGCTGTTATACAGCTAAAACACCAGGTGTGGTATGGGGACTATGTGCTTGGTTTTCTTAGCTGCTGAATGACCAGCACTCCTTGGTTTTACTGCAAAACAATAAGCACGAAGGGAAAAAGTTACAGAAAAAAACACACTTTGTCATGTTAATGGTGTGTAAGGGATCTTGTAAGGATTATCCCAGTAGCCAAAGTGAAACATTTGTAGAGACAAACGCCCTTTGAGCAGTGAGCAAGCACCTTGACTCACACTGCCAGCCATTCAAAGCTCTGAAGGGACAGCAGGCTGAGACAAAAGCAAACCCTAAATGCTGCATGTACTAGTGTGTCTTGTACCACACATCACTTATTGGCAGGCTGGCAGAATGAAGAGACTTTTTCATCCAAGCAGTATAATCCCATAGTTCAATCCTGTGCATCTTAGCTTCCATGGGCTGTCCTGGGGACTGCTACTGTGACTGAACTGCCTTAGCTATATTTTGAAAACCCGAGTCAGCAGTGTGCTCTGCTTCCAGCAAGCCTGACAGAAGGAAATAACAGCCTCACTCAAACACTGGACTGAATGAGCAAGAGTGCTACAGTGAGAGAGATTTCAGCGCTTGTGTTCCTAAGGAATATCAGGAAGAACATCCTTTGAAGGGGTGATTTAGAGATGAACCAGCCAACACCACACGAATCCCTCAGAGCAATCACGCTGCAGTGGCATCCCCAGCTGGACACAATACTAAACCAGAAGACTCAATGTAAGATAGTGGTTTCCAAAACCTTTTTTTCTGGTCTGATCATGCTGCAGAGCTGTGACCTCTCCTTGGGGAACTCCATGGCAGAAAGCAGCTGCAAAAAGCCAGCTGAGATTTCTTCTCCTCAGGACTCCAGGGAAACGCAAGAAAACATTTGGTGCTTGGAAGAGCAACATAGCATGGGCACAGAATGAGACTAGGACATGGAAGTGGACATGCAGCTTTTTATAGGATGTTAGAAACTTCTCACTCCTTCTTCAGGTCATGTGCAAGGTGGCTACTAGTCAGTGCAAATCCACACGTGGGAAATTAATGCTGAGAACTTGATGTAAAACAYGAGACTGTTGTGACAAACAAAACCCCCCATACTTCTGCCTAAGCACTGTGAACTGCTTCCACAATTACAAGTATGCACACAGCTATAACAGAGAACAGCACCTTGCCTCAAAGACATCTCCTGTTTGTTTTTGAATGAGGGGGTTGGAAAAGCTCACATAAGTCTGCCTGAGTTTGTCTGCCATGGCAGCGTGTGCACGATTTCCCAATCTGTCCCTTTAAATACTTTCTAGTGCATAAGCTCTCAAAAAGCCCAGTACTGAGGAATCAGACACTGAACTCTCAAGAGCAGTTACACTAAACACCCTTGAGCAAAGATACCTGTGCATCTGTTAGAGGATTTAATGAGAAAATGCACAAGCAGGGGGCTGAAGAGCTCAACGGTGGTGGAATTACTGGAATGAAGAGCGTGTGTATCTCTTCTCCCTCTCTCACACACAATCCAATGCTGCTAACACTGGGCACCACCTGAGATGCCAAGACCATTTCCAGGATAAAGGGGCAAGTTGTTGGCCCAGAACTTTGTAGGCTTTAATTTTGTGCACGTTGGTAGGAACTCCCTCCTCATCATGCATGTCAGGGACAGTGAACCTCGGCTGAAATTCAATTCCATTAGAAATGCCCATAATGAAAAACTTCACCCAGGGAWGTCTTTCTCATTAGCTATTAAAAAAAAAAAATACACACGGTCGTGAAGCCAGAAGAGAAAAACCCTACAGAGCTGGTGCAGGAACCTGCATATCAGATAAGTAATTTTTATTGCAAAATACAACATTTAACAGTTAGGCTTAGGCTAAAGATTAAATCTTGCAAGTCCATAAAAACAGAGAGAATACTTGACAGAAACAGCACAACTCAGAGAAAATGTATTTTTAAACTTTACAGGACTGTTGAGCCTGATTTGATTTGGACATCTTAGTTATATATTTTGTCACAGGACATAGCTTACCTACTTACTGTAGCTCAAGAGATGAAGACTGAGTTTAGTGCAATTCAGCTGTAGACAAATGTGTAACGACAGAAAAAAAAATCCCAAAATCATGGAGCCCCACCAATTTCTCAATGAATCTGTAAAAAATGCCAGTTTAAAAGCAAAGAACATGCTTTTCAGTCTCTCAAATTCCCTCAGGTTGTAGATGTAATGTCTTTGATGGTGTGGCACCAGCAATAGTGCAATATTCTGCTGACAGGGCTGATGCATATATTGAAACAAAGTAAGAACCTGAACCTGAACAGATCACTACAGATATACCCTATAGCTTCACTATTTCTTCTCTTCCAGGATGGGCACATAGGCAAACAAATTATAGAATGATCAATTACATAAGAACATCCATTTTTCCATACAGAAGAAGCAATTTCTGCTGTTTATATATATATGTCTGTTAGCAATGAAGGAAAATAACGTGACAGGGTGAAGTGTCACCTCTTAATTTTATGAGAATTGCAGTAGTTTTTAAAAAGAAATTGTAGGTGCTTTCAGAGCATTCTACCATTTAAATCTCCTCCCTATGGGCTTCTACCATATCCATACACT
Source organism: Cardinalis cardinalis (assembly GCA_014549065.1). NCBI lineage: Eukaryota > Metazoa > Chordata > Aves > Passeriformes > Cardinalidae > Cardinalis > Cardinalis cardinalis. The sequence goes on from JACDOX010000148.1 coordinate 763,166, forward strand.
TCCTCTTTTGAAGTTCCTAATTAAAAATTCTGCAAGGAACCTTTCCTTAACATCCACTTTCACAGCATCCTTACGGAAGGAAGTTTTAATCCTAATTGAAAACAGCGCACACTTAATTTTCAGGGCCCCCTTTTCAGCCACATTCTTGGCAGACTCTTGTGCCTGGTCCTCCCTCCCACACACACAGAGAGGGCAGCTCTGGCCTTCACTGACCACTGACAACACTTGTGATGAGGCACTGGCGACYCCGGGAGCTTTCAGAAATGTCTCATTGAAACGAATTCACCGCAAACACTTCACTACTCTCAGGCTTCTTTCCTCTGGAGCCTTGTGTGATGATGCTTTGGAAGGACAGCAGCAGCAAGGRCAGACAGACAAGGGCAGGCAGCAGCTGAGTGCAGCAGCACCTTTACCACAGGGAGTGTTACTGTGAGCTCGAAGTGGAGCAGCGAGGGACCTGCTCTGGAAGGGACGTCCCGGGCAGCTGAGTCTGCCCTGCACAGTGCAATGGCTGCAYGGCACCATCCCTCTCACATCTGCTAGCCATTCACACCATTCACTGCACCAGCTCCCCAGCCACTTCATTCACCTTTGTGCCAGGGCAGAGCTGCAGATGGGGGGCAGCTCAAAGCCACAATACCCAGCTTTCAAAAGAGCCCTTCATGCAGCACCAAACCACAGAGATTTAACTTTTTTCCAACATCCTGCAGTGACAGATGAGTTCAGCTGCTCATTCTCCTTTGCTTAAAAGCCTATCACAAGCCTATCAAACCCTGCAACACATTTTATATTCCAGTGTAATCATGCAGCTGTTGAACAGCTTTATCCCAGAGCTGATCCTCCCTGCAGCCTCGTCAGCAGTGTCACTATCAGCAATGTATCTATCAGCTACTATCAGCTGTGGCCAGCTCTCTGACTGAGAAGGAACTCTGATCAAGACCCCCAGCAGCAAAATGTGAACGTTTACACCTAAAAGTTTGTAACTCCTCACTATTTGGGTAGTCTGTGTACTGGGCAGGTCTGTGTGTGCCACCAGGTCTGTGGGTCAGCCTCTGCAGAGGATGCAAATCACTCAGACTGCTGCAGGTATTTATGGACTGGCAGGTAGGGGATGACATTGGCAGCTGATAGGGTCCATAAGCCTCATAAAAATGGGACAGAGCACTAGCAGGACAAGTAAAGCAGAYTTCTGCAGTCTGGAGCAGCCCATAGCTTCCATCAGGAACACCTCTACCAGGACTTGCTGAAAAGTTAAGCAAAACTGCCCAATTTAACTGGTCCATATATAGTTGTTTTTACGAGAAACACGTCTCTTTTCATTAGTTTGGAAATAATAAAAAAACCCTAAACTAAGAGATTATAGCAAAACCTTTCCTTCTGGAAAACTAAACCTTTTTAATGTCCTTTGCTTCTTCTTTAGGTTGCTTTCACTGTTTACTTAGAGGATTAAGCAATATTTTTTACCTAATCAAAAGCATTCCACAGGAAAGAAAAATGAGCACATATAAAGCCCATCATGAGCACATGAGATGAGGATTAAAACATGACCAGGAGGTTTGTTTGGAACAGAGATGTCCAAAATGTTACTTGTGTCTTCTGGTAGGGCCAGTGCACCAAATAAAATTCTAACAAGCTTGTCTGAGCACATTAATGCACATTCAGGGCACTCACAGARAACACATAAGTACAGAACCTCAATCAAGAAAAGCTCTCATAAAGGAAGAGGTCAGCTGTTTATCCTGTATGTTAATTTTGGAAAATTTAAATCAGTTGATGCCAATCTCCTTTTAACTGGAACATTCCTCTGACAGTCATGCAATAGCTCAACATTCTTTTTCCCATTAAAAATAAATCTGAAGTGCCAGGCCTGGCCTGTTAGACTCAAATATTGTCTGAAAAAAATTTATGAAAATAGCTTCACATAAAGAAGAAAAAAAAATTCAGCCTTTACAACAACTGAAACCAAACTGACAATTTGGATTTAAAGAGTCCAAATTCATTTAATGAGAGTTTCCCCCTGATCGTGTGGCTCCTTCCTGCCTGCCCTCCTTTCTGTCCCAAACGGGCCCATATCAGAAAGAACATGGCACAGTTTTCCTTGACCTGAGGTCTGAAACCAAGAGTTTTGTCTCTCCAGCCTAAAGCCTGAGTGCACACGTGCTCCCTCCTCATCTCCCTACTCCTTTTGCTTCCTTGCTCACGGATCACACGAGTAACGTGACAAAAAAGTGAGTTCCATTGGCTGGACTGCAGAATGCTGGCTGTGACCAAGCCCAGAGAGGGGCAACCAGGACAATAAGGAGTGAAACCAACACTGAAGAGGGAACTCAGTCTCCCCTAGAGCACACTAACGCTGGCTAAGGGGCATCTGAGGGTGATTCCTCATCTGCAAAGTGCCCTTGGAGCTTTGGGTCTGGCTGGTATGAAATCCTGCAGGGACATCCACAGAAACAGTTCCAGGGTACATGAGTCTAGGAGCATTTAGCATTTCCCTTCAAATCAGCTTCCAGTCACAGTGTAATTTCAACTGAGCAACTTCTGGCTTGAGAAAACCCCCTCCAAAGCCCAGCTTTTATCAGGGATGCTTGCTGAAAYGCTCATGGGAACACAACAAGGCCAAACCCAAGACATCCATTTTCTGGATTTCTTCTTAGAGAAGTGGATGGGAAAGGTCAATTGAAGTTTCAACAAACTGCAGCTGGAATTTTAGTAGAAAATATGTTCATTAGGTCACTTGGCTACCACCACTAGCATCAAGACCTCCCTAACATTCTACATGTGAGACTCAAACTGAAACAGAATAACTGAAAACCACTGTTTCTCWGCATGAAAAACCTTTGCCTCCGTTTCAATTTTTTAAGTTATTATATAGTCCTCTTCCTCCTTCTTTTGTGTTCTGAGCATTAACACTCCTTGGGGAGGCAGAAGAAAGAGTTTTTACCCTATATAATGATACCTCCCTAGAAAAAGAAAAGTAACAAAACCACTCTAACCACCTAGAAACCAACCACGTAACTTCAAAAAACCTAAATGCCTTTGCACTGTTCATTAATATTTCCCTTTGTTACACCACTGTAAAGTTAGAGTCAAAACTCTGTGGCACTAAGTTCGGTTTTAACCCCTTTTGCCATTCCTTTTTTATTCAAGTTTCTTCACTTTTCACTCCTCTCATTGAAAAGTGGTCTGGTCATGTCCAAGAGGTCCCCAGGCAGCTCCAGAACGAGTCAGACCCCAGGAGCCTTTAGAAAACACAAGATTAAAATATTGGGATGTTTTTTATCTAGTCTGGAAAAAGGGCTTTTAGAAGCCGAGTGCCACTTTATGGYACATTTTAAGTTTTTACAAGGGAAGTGGTCTTGTATCTGTCAGTCAATATCAACCAAAAACTGAAGGATGACTTCAGGAATAAAAGAGAGGCAAAGGGAACTCCTGCAAACACATGCAATTGTTTCTGCCCTGTGGAATATACATTTACAGCAGTTTAACTTTGGAGGGTGAACAACTAGAACCACAACCTTTCTCCCAAAGCTTTCCTCCAACACTGTTTCCTTGGAAGAGCACTCTTAGGCTKCAGACTTCTCCACAGCTGGAAGCATCTTCCATCTCCCAGAACAGCTTGGTAGAGGGTCCTTTTTCTAAAATTTCCTTCTTCAAGGCTGTTTTGGTCTTACAGACTGACAGGTATTCATGTGCAGAAAGACAATTTGCTGGTGCCTTGTCAAAATGCAATTACAGGGAAGGATTGAAGTTCAGCAACACCTTAGCTGAATTCAATATCCTGAGCACTTGGGGCAAAATCTGAAGTCAGGTTTCTCATGCATACGTGACACACCACGTGTGGTGGCTGTCTCCCAAAGAAACTCCAGCAGCTGAAAGCACTTTTATAATAACACTGTGTTCCTTAATTGCTGTGCAAGGAACTGGCAGATTTTAAACTCCCTTTGTGTGATTTCCCACCCCTCCACTGAGATGTGACAATTTAATAAATTTAGTAAAGCTATTTCAGCTAAGTGCTTTTCATATTCTGACTTTGCCAGTGGCACCCTTGTTCTATACATTTTCTGTGCACTTGTCCTTTAGGAGCATTTTTTTCATTGGTTTACAGCACTATGCTACCTCGAGGGCAGAAAACAGAGCAAACATTCACAGAGATCTGCAGGTAAGCTGTTTTGCACATTGTGTATATTAATTCATGGCTTAATGATTGCCAGCCAGCAGAGCCTGTGTTCTTGCCTACCCCCTGGGTGCCTCAGGTATGTTAACAYGAGTTACAATGAAAAGAACAGTCAAATGTATTGGCCCTTGCAAAAGGCAGTCACAATAAAAAGCCAGTTTGGGTGGATGTTCATTAATGCAGCTCTGATGCTGGTGTGCACTGTGCTGAGTACAGCCTGAGTATATTCCCCAGGATATATTTATTTATCCCTAGGATTTATTTTGTCCAGCCTTGCCATTGGAGTGGCAAAGATGGCATTTAGCTGGGCAAGAATAGATCCACATGGGTCCTATTTTCAGCATCCCTAAATAGGAGGGCTTATACACCCCTCCCATTGCCAGGCTCTCAGGCAGCAGAAAATCCTCTAACAYGCATGCCACAAGTTGGATATTTCCTCTTGGCTATTGGGCTTGACCTGTTACCTTCTTCTCTTCCAATCATTCCCATTTTCCATGAACGCTCACAAGCCAGTTTCTCCATCTGGCCTATCTCAAAGCATCAGCCTCAGGCAGTATCTTCACTCAGAACTGCCCACACCTAGAACAACAGAATGCCCAGGTACTAGGAGTTTAATGAGAACTCTCAGTTCTAGATGAGAGTTGCTGGTTACTGTCACAACCCTGGAGGATCCCTGAAGCACCCTAATTTCTGCAGGGGTTGGAGGAAAGTGATGAAAAATGAGCAGGACTGATTTTTTATTTTATTTTATTTTTTTTAGGCTGAAATCGTGGAGCGTTAGAGACTGTATGTGAAAGTTTGAGCTGTTGCCCCTACAGGAGACTGGAGAAAATGTAGAGCACAGCAGTTCTGGATGCTTCTTGCAGGCCAAACATCTCCTGCAAGACTGCTTTTCTGCCATACAAAAACCTATCATGGTTACATGCACACCTCCCCCTCCCTTCCACTTGATCTCTTCTAAATGTAACTCTGATGTTTTTTGAGAAATCAGAATTGCTGGTCACAAGACAAGAACTTCAGATGTAAGCATGCTCATCATCCTTTAAATCCTTATCAGAAACCAGTCAGCTTCCTTGAGCAAATGATTCTCTGGCATGTTCACAGGCTCACAGCCTGGGTGAGAAAGGTGAAGAACATTTGGTACATTTCCAGGCATGTACCAATGCCTGGAAACATTTGATCAGCAGAGCTCTTGCCTGGCTTCTTTCATTCCAGTCACCCTCACTAGGGAGCACTAAGGCAAAGAGGCACTCATGAAGCAATGCAGCCAGAGCAAACCCCATGCAAGCAGAATCCACAGYGACTGCTGCAGCAATGACTTCTTGAGAACCTTCTGCACCTCAGCCTCTTGTTTCTGCCCTCCAGGAGGCACAGCTRCCTCCTCATTGTCCTTTCCCCTCACTAAATGGACAAGAGCTGTTTGCTTGCTGCGGTCTGCTCTTACCTGGGAGGTTGCTGGCAGTGGGCCCATGTCTGTGTATGCACTGATATTCAGCACAGCCTGACCCCAGCTGGGCTCTCTGCCCAGCAGAGGTGAGCACTGCTTCTGCCTCGCCTCTCTGAAATGACAGCAGCAACCAGAGGCACCCTGGAATGCTCCCTTTTGCTGTATTTCCTCTGCCTGCCTTACTGCAGAGCCACTGCTCTGCCACACTTCTCATTTTCAGGCGCTGGTCCAAGCTGGATCCTTGYGTCTCCCATTTGGTTTTGTTTCTGAATTGGTAAGAAAAAGATTCAGGATCAGAGTAGCACATTGTATCTTAMACAGCACTTCCTGATGATTTCAGGGGAGGCTCTTCCACAAAAACAGATGAGAATAAAAACTCAGACATTTACAAGTGTAAATAATCAAGTCAATTGTATGCAAGATACTGAACATCTCTTGCAAGGCCAGGCTTTTTTGTCAAGTATAAATCAAAGACATTAGCTAGTATGAAGTCACCTGGTCCCTCTGCAGTTCAGACTTGTACTTTGCTCTACATTGCCAATTTTGCTTTGAAAGCTTTCTTGTCCAGTGTTTACCCAGACACCTGCTAGAGACAGTGGAATACAGAGAAAGACACAAGCTGTGTCATCACTGGTGCCATCCCCAGGCCCCCTTTCCCCTGCACACAAGCGAGGCACATTCAGAGAATGGGGGTGAAACATCCAAGGACACACGTGTGCACCAGCACAGCGTGTCCCTGCACCCTGGCTGCACACCAAGAGCCCCCAAAGCCCCTCTGCCTCCCTCCTCCTCACCTGGGCAGGGCAGAGAAAATACAACAAAGGGCAAGGGGGTTGAGCTGAGGGCAGGGAGAGATCACTCCCCAGTCACCATCAGGCRCAAAAGGGACTTGACTTGGGGCAAAAATAATTAATCTAATTCATGACCAAAMAAATCAGAGTAAGGTKAGGAGAAATAAATCTTAAAACAYCTTCCCTCAAAAACACCTTCCTCCCTTCTTTCTGGGCTTAACTTCCCTCCCAGATTCTCTGCCTGTTTCCCCCTAGCAGCCTAGGGGAGTGGGGGCTGCAGTCAGTTCAGCACATTCCCTCTGCAGCTCCTTCCTTGTCAGGGGGAGGACTCCTCATCCTCTTCCCCTGCTCCAACCCGGGGACACTCCCACAGGAGACAGGCTTCCAGGCTCCTCCAATGCAAGTCCTTTCCACAGGCACAGCTCTTYCCTAACTGCACCAGCAYGGGTCCCTTCCATGGGGTGCAGTCCTGCTCCAGCGTCCTGGAGCTAGCTGCTATTGGCTCCACTAGACAACTAGGAGCTTCTGACAGAAGCCACCCATGTAGCCACCCTGCTACCAAAACAAGCAAACAAAATACCTGCAAGCTTTACAGAAGCACTTCTCCTTCCTTAGCTTCACTCTCATAGACAATAAATCCCTTATGTCTCTTGCATTCTCTGAACATTAATAAAATGCTTATATACTCAATATGAGCATTCAAATGAGATTTGAAGCTTCTTTGCCTAGTTGTTCATTATGATTTTTGAGCAAAATAGAGAGCTGTGTAGGGTCCAGTTGTGATGGAGATAGTGTGCTTGCTTTGGGAACACTGTTGTCAAAGCTGGCTTCTGTGCTCCTCTCTTCTCTTGTGCTCCACATTTGTTTCTTCCTGCTGTACTGGCACAACAACTTCTGGATCAGAAAACTGATCCAAATGAAACAAAACCACCAGAGGGAAATTGTTGGCTTCTGGACCAGGCTTCCAAGGCAGCTACACAACACAAAAGCAACATGGAGGCAGGGAATGTAATCTGGGACAGACAGAGGCAAGCCAGGGACTCTCACACACTTCAAATGCAGACTTAAAAAATGGAGCTTTCACCACTGAAAGTGAGCACTTGCCTCTGTATCTCTTTCTAGTCTCAAATATTAAGCAATCTTCATGGCATCTGCAGCCTTTTTAGGACCCTAGGTTAGTCCAGACTGCTGTGAGTGCTTTCACCATGCTCCCTGACTGAGCCATATCACAGCTCCCTGGGGAAAAGGGACCTTACTGATCTGATGTCTTCATCCTTACTCTGTACCCAGTGTCCATGGACATAGAAGATGTGAAACAGAAAACAAAAAAATAAATTAGAATTTAAATTTCCTCCTTGATTCACGGCAGTTTTGTACATCCCTTTTTGCAATTTTCTGTGCAGAAACACTTTGTATTTCACTCCTGAACATATGGAAAGAAGGAGCAGTTTTATAACAGAAAAACTTCCCTGTCCCTTCAGGGTCTGTCAGGAGTCTTGTAGTGTGTGTGATAATCCAGAGCACACTTTTAGTGCCAGCCATGTTGCACTTGGTGGCTCTTTCACACCACCAGTGCTATGCTGGCATCAGGGTTGGTCCCAAAACGATCCAGGAGCTCAGCTCATTGGAAGTTTTGGTCCATGACAATTACTTAGTGCAATATCCCCACCAGATTTTAGTAGAGCCACCAGGACTGACGTCACATGCCAGGCACATGGGACCCAGCTGGCTCAGTCTTTAACCAGGTCCCATCAGTGTTCTCTCTCTGGGACAGTCTCAGAACTTGCTAATGCAAGTGTTAATAACTTGCTGCATTAACTAGCATCTAGGGAATTTTTCCACCTTTTCCTCCCCCTTTACATTCCACCTATAAAAACCCCACTATCCACAGCAGGGAGGAACAGCCAAGTGGTTACAAGACAAGAGTGGATCAGATTCTTACCATGCACTTTCATCCACTTCCAAAGGCTGACTATTCTTCACAAAGATATTTTAGACATACACAGATCAAAATAATTACCTCAAAGTGATATTAATAGATTTAATGAAGAGCTATCAGAGAGATTTGAAAGGGTCCTAACAGTCACGATGAGCTGTACGTTGGCAGGGCTTTAGGGAAAGAACAAAATGAGAGGCAGAAAAGGAACTTCTGACATTGTCTAGACTGCCCACACTGTTGTACAGCGTGCCAAACTCTGTGGACTTTGCAGGTGCTATGACACCTTGGAGGAAAGTTTGTGGTTTTGCACACTAAAAATCCTGCTCATGTGCGCAGTAGAATATTTAGGGATCTCCCTCCAACTGCAGAGATAGTACTGGTGGGAGTTCTGAGGCCCTGTGGGGTGGGATGAGATATCCTGCTGGATGGAATATAAAAGCTTGTCTAAATTGGAAAACAGGAAGTATTTATGAAGAGATAAACTCTACTGGCAAAGACAGTGCACATTATTTACTGCAGAAGTTAGTAAGTGCTGCAGGGAGATAAATGACYATGGATGCCATAAAAGAATAAAATCTAGTAACTACTTTTCACCTGCCAGTGCCACCATACCTTTAGAATATCTAGATGCTACTTTCCCAGCAAACTACCTTTTTAACCATATCATTYAATCCCAGCTGAGCCTGACCCAAAGAATATTGCAATGGTCTCCTCAAATCTTAGATCCACCCTCTGAAGCTGGTGTAGCTCAGAGCTCCCTCAAGCTCAGATCTTAGCCAAGTCAGCTCACACTCATATCATATGTAGAGCAGGAAATTCCACATGCACTGAGATTTCCAAAAATGTTAGCATTTTGCACAACCCACTACTAAAAATTAGGCACCACAGATTGCTATGATGCATGATTAGAAGAAAAAGATCCTTAGGTTGTCATCTGTCATATGCTCTGGAGAGCTGAAAAAGTCAGAGCAGCAAACTCAGCTGAGATGAACCCTTACATATTTCACACTATTGCCCCCATCTACTTCCCCCCTCTTTTTTTTTTTCCCAAAAGTCCAGGTTTTCATTTGTTCCATCAATACCTTTTCAGCAACCTGTTACAGAAATTACAACATGCTATCCCAGGATCCTACACAATATCCCACCACAGAGGGCAAACAGTCACTAAGACTAAATACTGAAGAGCCTTTGGGCTGTGGATATGCCCAAGAGACTTGATGAAGGCTTGGGTCTTGCTAAAAGGCAGCTGAGAGAAACTGCTGGTCCATTTTTAAGTGCTCAGTGCTACTAAGCAGGAGATTCTTGGTTTAGCAAGGAACCCTAGGGCTTAGTCCTGTCCAGATGCTCACTACATTTCCGAGGGTCCCACAGGTATCAGGAGCATGGGGAGCCAAAGGGAGAGAGAGAAGGCAGGACGTCTGCTGAGCATATGCACAGAAGTAACAAGAAAAGCACTGAAAGCACTGGCTGAGTTCCAGAAATTATAAATCTGGCCCCACTGAAGCAGGCAGGAGCTTTGCCACCATGGAGACAGAATTTTACCCAATGTGAACAGTATTCCGGGAATACCCTCCCTCCAGACACACTGTGGGAGGTCCTCTGGTTCTGAATAATCACTGGAAACACAGGAAGGGAAATTAAACCCAAAGCAAGACAACAATACCAGAACGATTAATCAACAGACAAAAAAGAATGCAAGAACAATGAAGTGAAAAGTGTTGCAGAAGTGGGTGGAAAGAGGATGGCAAATCCTTTACCTCCTGGACCACTGAACTTTTGTGAGGAACAAGGGATGGTGCAAGGACTTGTGGTGCTGGGTGCAGGAGGCCACATCAAGGCTGCACTGGAGTCCTGGAGTCTGCACCGACTCAATAACAAGGGGAAAATCTTGAAGTGCACATTCAGCCTCGGAGCAGGCTGGCATCAGTAATGCTCTACAGAGAGGCCAGAACCCAGCAACTCCAGCAAAGATTCCTGGTGCAATCAGTGCCATCACTCACAAATTCCCAGGCAGGCTAGTTCACAGAAAGGGCACGCTCAGCCAGCTCTRCGCTTGTGTAGCTGAGCACTCTGAATATAAGAAATACAATAAACATGAAGTTTATTGTAGCCTATGAAGTTCCATCTACTCTGACAGCTGTGACCCAGTTATTTAGCCTACAGTTGCCCTCTGATTTAGTTAGCATTTGGATTCATGCCACAACTACACATAAGGTCCTGGACGTTCCCCTTTCACTGCCTTGAGTGTTCAGGTTGCCTACAATGCCAAGTTCTACCTTTTAAACTGCCTGAATCCCCCAAATTCATGCGAGGCAAGTAGAGAGTCAAATTCCCATAACTGCTGGAATTCAGCCCCCCTAACCAATGACCTCTTCCTTGCTGCAGCTCTGCTGCAAACAGGGACTCAGTGACTTTTCTGGGAGCTACTGCAAAATGCACCAGGCTGGATGTGGTGATGCCAGCAGGGAAACCTGCACACCCGTCACTGACAGATATTCAAGCACTGCATCGCCCTTTAGATGAAAGATCCAGGTGAAGATTCATGTCTACACGTCAATGATGAATGAATGACAGCAGCTAACTCAGCATCACACCAGGTCTCCCTGAGTGACCGTGTGACAACCACAGGATAGGCAGGCATACATTTGCTTTTGGAAGGTCCCAAGGTCCTTTGGGCTTTCCTCAGGCCTTCCTTCCTCTCAAAGCCACTGGAAAGTCCTGCTTCCCCACCCACACCTCTGACAGGGTGAGGTGTACAACCTTTACAGAGCTTGGGCCACTTTCCAGTTTTCCCTCCCTGTTCTATTCTCTTGCTCTCTCTCACATAACCAGGGAAAAACCTCTTTTCACAGTCCTTCCCTGGGCCTGGCCAGTCTCCTCAGGTGATGATGATCTCCTGATGCTCTGCAGTTTGCTGTCTGTGTGCCTGGTCTTGGTGCAAGGTCCTTGTCCGTGGGCTCTGCTGCCAGCTCTAAGGACTGTCCAGTCTTCAGGTCTATTGTCCCATATTGTCAAAAGTAAGGGGGAAAGTGGAGGGTAAGGTGGAAAACAAAGGGCACCAAGGCAAAATCAAGCATTTTTGTAGCCTCACAGTATTCTGCTGGCTATGAGAAAGCTTTTCACCCAGCCACTTAACTTAGCTGGCAACTTGGAAAATGAATTAAAGATGTGTTTGGTCCTTCTGCAATCTCTTGAAACAAATCTGGAGGGAAGAGAGTGCCTGGAGAGTTACTGAGCCCTTGTGCTCACTGGCAGCCTCAACAGCATTGTTCCGCCTGCTGAGAAACCAGGAGAGCTGCTCCTCAGCCTGASCAGCTCCTGGGATGAAAAGCACAGACTGCTCCTCATGCTGGGCTGGGGCCAGGCTGCTGGCTTTTCCCAGCATGTGCCATGCAGCTGTGTGTGTAAGGGGCACCCACAGCCCTCCTTCCAGCCTTAGCAGTGTGGATCCTGCAGAGAACTGCGGGGCAAGGACCATTATCCATAAGAGAACCTACTCGCCTCTGGAGTGCTAAAGGGCAGAGCAGGGGCCAGCATTTAGCCCAGTCTTTATTACAACGTGATGCCATCTTTCCTTCRTTTTTAAAATCAGCCTTAAATGCATTTCAAAGCAATTACTGGAAAGAACAAAACCCCATCTCGTTCTGCACAGCTCTTGCCAGCACTCAAGGAACCTGAGAAAACTGAGTGTCCCCAGATGGCAGCTGGCCATGGAAGATGGCTGGGGTTAAACCCTTGCTGCTCACCCCTCGCTGAATCCAGACCTTAGACCATAAAAGGACCAAATCTGAAGCCTGAAATCCACAAAACAGAATGTAAAAATCTGGGTCACCAGTATCTAAGGTCACAAGTCCAGTCTTTCTAGAAGTTATTTGCACTTCCATGACACTGGCATGACAACATGAGAGAAAATGGGATTATCAAGTCTCTCCACAGAGTAAGAAGAGTAATGTAAAATCATTTCAGCTTAGTGCCATCTTGTGTCTCCTACCTTTTACACATAATATTATTACTTACCCTCTTTTTCATGGCCAGGYCCATAGCAGTACCTAGAAACCACTGAAAATGTATATTTTTTCCAGAATTTACACAAACTGTATACACAAAACTGTATTTTATCACGTTCTTCTACCTCCCTTCAAGTATATCTGATGATTTTCTATAATAGTCTTGTCAATACACCAACTGGTATCAAACAGATAGGTATTTTCTACTGATCTGCTATTTTGCCTAAAAACGAGAATTTTAGACTAGCACAGTCATTCAAAATAGCTGACAACATTTCTTTTAAAYTGTCAGAAGCAGATTTTCAAGAGAGAACATAATTTTTAGGAGCAGAGAGACATGCAAACATTTTGAGAATTACCCGTTCAAATGGTACCGCTTACACACCTTACACAAGTGAAAGCTAAAGACATTGAAAACACTGAAAAATTCTCCTTTTGTTTTTGTACAAATCATCAGGGCTGTCTAACTGCACTCAGGCTTTCAAGTACAGGGACTCTGACCATCAGAGTACAGCAGAACACATGATAATTAAATGTACTTACCCTGTAGATTCCTGCTGGGCTTACAATAAGGCCATCGCTGCAATGAAACRCCCTCAAGGCTGCTCACTAGATATGGCTGGGGCTCCTAGGCATTTATTTCAGCGCAAATCCTGCCAGAGTTTGGAACTTACTGCTTGTGGTGAAGTTGCCCTCGCCAGGCTGGGGAAAGGAGTCCACATCCTGGATGACGTGCAGCACTCCCACGCCGCGGGCAGGCGGATCCAGGGCCACGGAGCTCTCGTTCACCGTGGTGTCGCTGGCGCCCGTGATCTGGTTGGTCGGGGGGCCTCCTATGGATGCTTCCAGGTCGGGAGGGATGTCGTCCATGCAATCTGCATTTGGCTAATGGGAAGAAAAAGGAGAAAATCGAGCTTCTACCTGATAAAAAGAGCCAATTTACTTCTTGCCTCTTCTTCAGATGGTTTGGCTTTATTGCAGTATTGAAAATGACAACATACAATGAATAAACACACAGAGTTTGTCTTCATGTGCTTAAAATGTAATACAATCTGTTGGAAGAGAGACCCAAAGTATGCCATGGAAATACTGAGTATTAAACTGTGTCACCTACAATTGCTAAACATTCTTATTTATACTTTTAAAAGGTTTTGGGAACGTGCACATCAAAAAAGTAATTCACTTATTGGTATGATCTGCTCAACATAGGCAGATTGCTGAATTAAATCACAAATGTAAACAGAAACAGGAGCTGAAGGGGAACGATTATATTTCTAATGATTATTATTTTTTTTAATATACATTTTACAGAGCCAGTATCTGAGCTTACAGGAATAAGAATTCAATAAGAACAGCCTGTGGATGCATCTATGTGTGTGGTGCAAAATTCGAAGCTAAAACTGTTTGTAAGACAAGTTTCTAAACATCAAAACATCATCTTTGCTAATACTATATTTCCTACAAAACACAATTATGAGAGAAGAAACAAGCAGACAAGAATGGGGAACTGAAGAGCATTTTTTGATTCACAGTCTTTCTTGCTATGTGAAGCAAGACCAGTGGCAGAGCGACATAGCAAGGCTGAGCTGCAACATGTGGATGCCTTGTTAAGTTAGGAAATGTTAATTTAAGTTGTTCCCATTTATCTTTATTCCCCAGGAACCAGACAGCTAGTCTGGATCAGTCACTCAGGTTTCCTCTAAGCTCAGGGGTTTGAGACATTTTTGCAGTGTGCCTCATCCCCCAAGCCTCGGTACGAATTGCTCCCTCTGCCTTCCCTCTGCTCAGCACTAAGCACAGACAGGGCTTAAGCTGCTGGACTGGAAATCCAGCATTCAAACGGCCAGTGTCAGAGGAGCTGTACTCTGCTTGGTGGAGCTGATGTTTTTCCTATGCTTAGTTGTCTCACATGCCAAGGCACTTTGGAAAATCTCACTATCTGCTTATCTCCAAGAGCAGGCACCAAGAAACTAAGCAAAAATGATACAGCAAAGGCTTAAAGAGAGATTTAACATTAAGCACAAGAGAAACCCCTTTGAATTCAAGTACAGTAGGTTACCATATGTTTACTTTTTTTTTTTCCCCCCAGAATTGGGAATTTAGCATGTTTTCTCTTTTTCCACACATTCCCTGTTTGATTGCTGTCACCTCTTAAGTATTTTTTTCACAAATGCTCGCAATGAAAAAGACAGGCAATTTAAGCAGTCTTGTATCCACAAACTGAAGTTTGGAATGAAAACTAGAATTGTTGTTGTCTGGCTCCAGTGTTATCCCCAAGCAGCAAGAATGCCTCGGATTTGGGATAAAAAGGGCACATTCAACTATACCAGGTGTTAACGGAACTCAGTGAATCTGTACCTTTCCAAGTGAAGTACAATCACTTATGTGCAGGACAGGGACCCAAAACTATCCCTTACATCTATTACTCTTTCCCTCTCTCTTAGCTATCATAAAACAATGTTTTCAGAATTTCATTTTTAATTTAATTTACCTTTGATGGCAGTGTATATTAAAAACAAAAGGCCTATTTTCCTTTCTCCTACAGGAAAAACTATTTCAATTTTTCAGGGGACAAGTTGTCTGTCCTTTGCTCTGATTCCATTTATTCCCAGAATGGGGTCTTATCACAAATTTTTAAACYTTTTAAAGAGGGGATTATAACTGAAAGTCAAACCAAACATTAAAGATACAAAAATAACATTGCTTGAGATAATTAATCTCTTTACTCCTGAATCATTTTATTTGAAAAAATGCCCAAAACTAAGCAGCATGCTATAAAACTATTTATATTAAATTCTGATCAGAAAAAAACCCCCAAACCATTACGGCTTTGGCTGCCAGAGTGACCCAGATACAGTTGCTAAGTTTAATTACACTGGTTTCACTTGTGCCCGGCATGTAAGTGCTTTGAGAGCACAATTCCACTCAAGTCAAGGCAAAGCTTTGTATTGACTCCAGAGGGTTTGGCTAAGGCTCTTAGTGAATAGCCTTAAGCCATACAATCTGCTGCCAAAAATGCAGCTGGCTGCATATCCAGCAGATGTTTGCAGGACAGAGGGAGAAGCAGAGGGAAACTATTTAACGTGGCACGACTGTCCCAATAGCAAGGTAGATCTTGAAGGACACTTTCACTGGTAATCCTTCTCAGATCCTGCAGGTGCAGTCTGAGCTGGATCTGCCAGCCAAGAGAGGAAAACGTCAGGCCAACCATTTGCTGGTAGATTGTTAATAATCTTCTGGAGCTGCAGAGTGCCTCAGAGAAAAGTGGAGGTGGTGGGGTGCTCAGCGACTGCRAAAATGAGTGCAGGAGTTTTGGTACCCCACAGCTGCCTGGGGAATCTGAGCTTAGGGCAGATCATATTAGAAGTCTCTATTACCAAGTAAATGCAGAGTTCAGTTGTGAATTGAATTGAAACATTTAGATATTTGGGGTTTAACCAATCCTTTCCTGGAAAATCCCAAGTCTTCCTGCTAAATGAAGCACAATATATCCACAGACATGCAAGCCAGGTCTTTAATAACAACCATAGGACAAACATGCAGCTGGCAGGAAAAAAACCCACAGCCTGTCTAGGGGAAGATTTCCTCATCCATCCCATTGTAAAAGCCTGCAAAAGGGCTTTGGCAAATTTGCACCCAAGTCTCCCATCAGAGGCTGATGCCTGCCTAAGGCTTTTTCCCTCTTTTGTGTGTGGAAATTTCAGCTAAGAGGGCTCAGCAAGACTCACAAATGTGGTCAGGGAATGACATTTTACTTTATCCACTCTACAGAAATGTTTGCCACCTTTCACTGAGAAGCCCTAGAACTTTACAGGTTCTTTGAGGGCAACGTCTTTTCCCAATGCAGCCTATGGACATCTGGCTAAGTGATGAGCCTCTAAAAACACCAGTTCATGTGTGCTGGTGGCTTTTTTGTCTCAGGGGAGCACCAGAAAGCACAGGTTGGGCAGGAGGGGTTATGCAGAGGAGAAGCAGGAGAGAGCATAAGGTAGGAAAGGAACAAACAGGAGTTGAGGTGTATTTCAGAAAGAGAAGGCAGAAAAAAGAGAGGAAGAGGAGCAACTGATAGCAGTACAGGAATTTTTAACCCTCAAGCTACCAGATGCTCTTATACCTCCACATCCTTTGCTGGGGAAAGGAAGGAGGAAATCTGACACAAAGGCTGCCATCTACTCCAATTCCCCATGGACAGCAGCTCCTGCTGTAAGTCACTTGGAGGGGTAAGACTCTCCCTTCATGTACATAGCCAATGATCCATGTACACCAATTTGCTTCCTCCAGGAGATAAAGAGGGCTGTTTTCAGCTTGCTGTCTTAGAACAGGAAATTTTTACAGAATAAAATCCCCTAAAAAATAGAATAAAATCCCCTAAAAAAACCCCTTTGCTAGTGGAGCATTAACATCCAAGTGCTTTATTTTTAGTGTTAAGACAGACCGACACTAAAGCTGATTTGGAAATCTTAATTTGAACCAGTTGTTCACGTAAGTTACAGCAGCATCTTTAATTATATGCTCAGTACAATCATTTCCAAAGAAGCTCCATGCAGAAAGCTCTCAGTGAGGAGGCAGGATAGATCCCTGTTCTGCTGCACTGTACAACAGAGGAAAGGGAGCTATGAGAAGGGAAACAGTGGCTGAGGAAATGTGATGGTGTTTCCATTCTTCCTGGCAATTAGGTACTTCTACACCTGCCACTACAGAGCTGTTCATAGGCAGTGAAATCCAGCCATGTAACCCAAAACTTCTACACATGGSTTCAGGGCATGTTTTTTGTTCCACTAGCTGTGCCCAGCCTCAAACAGCCTGTGGACATGCTTAGCCCTCAGCAGCAGCCAGCGAAGCCAGTGAGAGCCGTGTTCTGGAYGTAAATTCTAACAGCACTAAACCTTCTGGGAAGCCTTTAGCATCTCACTGCRGGCCTCCAGGAAGCATTGCTCTGCTTTGCCTATATGCCCTGATTATGAAGCTGGACAAAGAGCACGCTAAGGAAGTGTTTGGACAGAAATGTGAATGGGCCAGGGAGAGAGCAGGAGCGGTATGTGCTGTCAGATGCACAGGGAAGCCATGGAACAACACACTGGGAGGGAGAAGAGGGCTCAGAACCCGGTGTCACTGCTCGTGGCAGGCCTGTGAGCTGAGACAGAACCTAAGGAAATATCTCTGGTTTTAAGCCTAGGTCAGAGATGTACTTAAGCCATCAGCAGAGATGCTGAATGGCAGAGCTAGCCCTCATTTGTGTATTTAAGCTTTAATTTCTGTAATTAAACCATCAGTGGAAATGGTGAATGGCAGAGCTAGCCTTCATTTGGGCTTTTCATCTTAGACCCTGATTTAACAGCTGCATCACCACTAAATATATTAAAGACAATATACACATTTAGCAGAAAAAGCAGCCAAACCGTTTTGATGCATTATCCTAGCTACAATGCCCTCCTTCTTTTTCCCACTTGCATGCTTTCAGTTTGGATTATATTAGGTTTATTACCATATTATAACCTGCAACCTGCTTCCTAGTCTCCGTGGGACTGATTTCTCTGAGAATGGCTACACCAGCTCCCCAGTACGCTCACGGGAACTCTTTTACTTTATATAGCTCCTTCAAACGTGAACTGGTGCACCACTGACTGAAACCTGGGGGGTATTTACAGCACCTGTAATGCATCAGCTGGAGGGGTTTCAGTACTGAACTTCAGGAGCCTTGCACGGTGGGGGAGAGGGACTCACTCCTTCCTAGCGAGGCCCCTGAGCTCCGTGACAGCTCCAGCTGGGAAAGTGTGGGGCAGACAGGACATTCACCATCTGAACGAAAACACGCGGCGACAAAGATCAATTACTTGGGCAGCTTCTAGCCACATTGGAATGTTCCAAGTAACAAAGGGCTTAACAATTTCTGGTATGTCATGTGYTCCACCACTTGCTTAGGAACTGGGAGAAATGGCCCTTAACTGGAATTAGGAGTACAGACCGTACTTCAGATAGACTTCAAGAGAAATCTGACAGAAAAAGGACTTGCTTCCCCAGAATGAGCAATTAGTTGTCCTTCATGAGTATAGCAGACAAAACTTTATTTGCAGACTTTCTACTTTCAGATTTGAACCGAGGGCATGATTAAAAAATAAAACCAGTCCTGRAAGGTACATGAAAGATTCTATCAATCCACCAAAACACCAGTGACCAATCTTCTGCTTCAGCAARCAGGCAGCCACAGGCACACAAATCCCAACACCCAACCAAGGCCCATACACACGCTCCTCCTTGCTAATACCAGGGGGGTGCAGGACAGAGGTAGGGTCAGACATTTCCATTGTACTTCCCTTAATAAATCAATAAATTAGTCAATAATATGGCAAAAAGAGTAAGATGGGGACAGACAGGCAAAGGCCAGGGATAGACTCAGGTGGCTGGTGTTTCCCCTCTGCCCYGATGGGCTGCTCTGCAGAGTGCTTACCGGAATCCCTAGAGCTTTTAGAATATTCATTTTACACATCGGGCAGGTACGATGGTCTAGCAGCCAGGGGTCTACACAGGACTTGTGGAAAAGATGCCTGCAATGAAAACCAG
Organism: Cardinalis cardinalis; assembly: GCA_014549065.1. NCBI lineage: Eukaryota > Metazoa > Chordata > Aves > Passeriformes > Cardinalidae > Cardinalis > Cardinalis cardinalis. The sequence continues at coordinate 782,085 of JACDOX010000148.1, forward strand.
GATATCTTAATTCAAATGCACCACAGCACAATTTACCACTTAGTACCAGAGGATTCTGAATGCTTTTAAGCGAGAGTATTTCAACTGGTGCAGTTTGTGAGCTCTTCAAGGACTACAGAATTATGTCCTATGCACATAAGGCTAAAATGATCCCTGCAGCAACTCAAGCACATGTGCACATTTCAATGTGTTGGGAATAGAAGATGTACATACTTAGAGACTCAGGGAAAATACACAAAATGCATTAGCAAACCTGATACTCTTTAAATGTTAAAGGCTGCCAGTAAAAAAAAGCTGCTTGCTGGAAAAGGTAACAATCATGTTAGTTTTTCTTAATAGTTCTACAGACAAACCTGATTATACATAATTTAAATGAGAAGCCATTGAGGGTCTAGTATTTTTCAGGATAGAGGCATAAARAAATAAACTGAATTAGAAAAAAACCCAACTTTTCATTTAAACAGAAAAACCAGTACAATGCTTTCATAAACATTCTCCCTGACTTCCCTGCTCTTTAGAAGCTGCCCATCAGAGAGAGCTCCTACACAATCCCCTGAAGGAATTGCTGTTAATCCTGTTCTGAGTCTGAAGCAGCGACCTGAGCCCTGTAGCTGCTGGGCACCACTTTTCCTGGACATTAATCAGGTGCAGCACCCGAAAGCTTCTTATTTAGCTTTGCCTTTAACAAACTGGTAATGACTGCAGAGATCTTCAGTGTGTGTACCTGACTGGCAGACTGTATTCTCTCTTGAGAGCATATTCTGTTACTACAAATACAAGAAAACATTTCTCACCCAAAGGGCGGTCAGGCATTGGAACAGGCTGCCCAAGGAAGTGGTATCTGGAGGCATTTTATCACATGTGGATGTGGACATGCTTTASTGGTGGGCTTGGCAGTGCTGGGTCTATTGTTAGACTTGAAACACCAAAATATCTGCATGATCCTAAGGCTCAGCCTGGTGCACGGCACATACCAGTCTCTACAAGGAACTACAAGCTCTGAGGAAGCCAGAGTCACCTAATGTACCAAAGTAACTCCAAATATTTAACTGCTGCTCATTCAGCTGAATGGGTCAGCAGATGTGTCACTGCATGGCACATTATTGCAGTCCTGCGCTCTGGGTCATTTTACAAAACTATGGGAAAGGGCAAACAAATTCTAGGAAGTTCAACCTAGTCTAATTACATCAGTTGGCTGGGGTATCAAACCTCATCTGACCTGTATGCCAATATGATCAATCAAATGAAGCATTGTGATATTTGGAGTTTAAGCCACTACTTTACCAAGGCTGCTGAAGTTCACAGCTGTACTTCCAAACACGACCTCATCTAATGGATAACAACAAATGAACCACATTTTGGTCTCTGTCCTGCTTAACATTTCTTTCCTTCTATCTTAGGAGGGGCATGTTCAGCACATCATCAGACAAGCATTCTTGTCTGAACAGTTGAAAGCATAAAGATACAGTGCTTAGGCATGTGTAATTTCACATTTAGAAGTCTAACCAACAGATTTTCTTGAATTTGTTAGTTCAATGTTAATTCATTATGTCTTACCTTTCAGCTACATGAAATAATAATGARATTGTTGTTAGTGATAGGTTTCTTTAATTATATAATCAAATTCATGAATATTCTTATTGGCAAACATTTGAAGCACRTTTCTGCCAAAATAATCAGTCCATTTACAAAACCTGAGATACTTATTAATCTCTCAGAAAACAAAACGGATTTCCAGAATCTGTTTTGAATAAAAAATACATAGTTTCCACCAAGACATTTTACCATAGACGAGAAAATTCCCTTTTGTTTTCAATTTCCAGCTTTGAAAGCCTCAGTCAAACTGGGGTTCATATTAGAGAATTTCATGATGTTTGTTCATCATCAAAAGCTTGGAACATTTTCATGCCTTAAAGACTTTAAAATCTGAAGTTCAGTGCTCCTAAAGTTGGCTTCAAAAACAATATTCTAAAATAAATCCTAACAATGCCAAGTAATTTAAAAACATGACAGATCTTCTCACTTTGCACATCCCAATACTAATTTAGCACAGTGTATTATGACTCCATTAATTTCAGATTTAATATGTACTACAGAGGGAACTTGATTATTTGACAGAAATCCACAGAATAATGGAATGCTACTGAAAATCAGATGAAGATTTGCCTTTTAAAATTTTTTTACTGCATTATACGGTTATAGCTCTTATAATATCTGTGTTGAAAATGCAAAGATTTGTGCAGAAAAGCAAGATGGCAGGCTTTGCAGATTTGGATTTGGAAGTTTATTAGGTATAGCACTATGTACATGCTTCTGGCATTCAACTAATTGTCAATTGTTTTGTGTTCCAAATTCAAGCAAAAGAAACGCCAGCATAAAGTAGGATGAGAGCAACTGCAGCATTTCACTGTCCTATGGTAAGACAAAGATGTAAAAAGATCAACTGCAACAAAAATCCCTCMCTTTGCAGTTCTGACTGATGCAAGTTTTAAATGGAAGGAGATGATGGAGTCCTCATGGGTGATTTCAGAAGCAATGACCCAAACAGGAAAACAGTAAGAGATGCTTCAAGCTCAAGCTCAGGACATGGCTTTGACAATCAAAGTCAAAGCTGGAAAAAAATACAGATTTTTTTCCCTATTGTGTGCAACCACACTCATTACAAAATGACGTTGATGTTGATTTGAAAAGTTTCTCAAAAGAACTGCAATTGATGAGCTGACAGAGAGGAAGGCGAGATGTTGTCACAGCCCCAAAAGGATTTTTCTAAGGGAAAGGAAACAACTGTTCCCCACCTCTCCCAGGGATAAGAAGCACAATGATGTTGTTTAAACTGCAGCAAGTGAGATCCAGGTTACACAACAAGAAAGGCTTCAGCACAGACAAGGTAATGAAGCACTACAATGAACTGCCAGGGGGTTTGCAGCCTTCATCCCTGGAGACTGCAGAGTGTTGGAAAAAGCTGCCAAGAACGAGACGTGTGTGCCAGTGCCCCTGTGCTGCTCCAGAGTGCTGCCTTCCTGGGATCCCTCTGCACTGCACTCTCCTGTGCCTGCACGTGGCTCAGCTCACAGAGCACAAAGCAAAAGAACCTCAAAGTCCCAGAGCATTCCATTTACCATTATCTAAATAGCACTTCACTTTTTTTTAACTGGACATTGCTTTTGTTTGAAATGTATTTGTGTTTTTTTTAAAGATGCAATTTTAATCATACAAGAAAAAAAAATCATGTCACACTCAGTCCAAAATTATAATAATAGTAATAATAATAATAATGATGATGATGMTGATGATGATTATTTTAGTACAACTATTGTAAAGTGTTCAGCTTGCCAACAATTTTGAGAGGCTTTTTTTCCAGATTAAGGGAAACTATTCTCCTCCCAGCTTCCCCTCCTAGTCTCTCCTATGYAGAAAGAGACGTAGGTCCCTGATACCCCAAAGTAGGAGCATCAGTTGCCTGGATTAGACCTAGGGCTGAAGTAAAGGATTTAGAATTTTTGTGAGAGACTGAGTAGCACTGTAGTATCCAACAAGAAGGTTTGAGATTTTGGGGGGTGCATGTATAGTACTATTTGCTTCTGAGGAGGACAGAAGATGATGAGGGTGAGAGGAAGGAATGAAAGGGAAGAATGTGTGTGACAAAATAATTTTCACAGGAAGCTAATAAAAAGAGAAAGCAGGAGTGAAAACTGAAATCACAGTTGTTCATGGAGGGAAGGTTCAGGGACAAAGAATGAGCTGGAACAAGGTCAGAGAATGTGTTTATTGGTGAAAGAAATGAAACAGCRAAAACAAGAACCTATGAGGCACTCAGCAGAGATAAGGCTGAAAGAAATGTCGTGCCTCTCTACAGAAGTTTAGTTAAGCTAGTGAAAGTTCAGTAAAAGGCACACACTGGGAGCAGCAGGACCAGCACCTTCTCCAAAGCTAGAGCAGCAAAGGCGATGGTGTTTGSAATCTGGAGATGGAGACAAGCAGAATGAAGCAAGGCTGTGACGAGAGCTGCCACTCCAGGAACAATGAACTCGGCTACATTTGATCTTGTGTCAGTGCCCTTAAAGACAACTCCAGAGATGTTTGCTACCATTCAACTTAGAACCAGCTGCAAGTCTGCTGAACACTTTTTRCTTTTATCAAGTGTCATTCCTTATTTGTTTAACACACTCTGTAGAGTGAAGTTCATTACTTCAGTCAGCTGTGGGAGCTACCTGTCGAAGACAGAGAGGAAGAAGCACAAGTTCACTTGTAACTCTCCTCCAAGCTTTGCAGAGTGGGGTACATAAAAACAGCAATCCAGCACCAGCAGAAAAGAGAGGACATTTGGGAAAAGAGCCCATGTCCTAGTAAACAYGTATTTTTTTTTACTTCAGAGCCCATCCACTGCTATACTGGAGGTTTAATGAGGTTCCCATGTTAGAAAATGCACACGGCTTAACTGAGGATACTGGAGCAGGAAAACTACAGAGTCTGTAGGTCTTCATCAAGATATAACGCTCTCCTACTCACTTCAAAGAAACAGAAATGAATCCACTTTTTGTTTTGGATGAGGAGATGAGATTGAAAACAGCAGAAAGAGTCATGAGTACCAMTTCATGTTTCAGACTTGTGCAAGTATATAAAACACTGCCCTTGCAGTTTGTGTGGCAGGAAAGCCAGGGTTGGTGAAATAGCTGCTTGAGAAACATCTCKGAGTTTTTGTAACTCCAGACTGCTAAGGCTCAGACTGTGGGTATTTTACAAGGCAGTTCTGCTCCTGCTACCCTTTTAGTATGAGTCATTTTCTGGGTGACCTTTTAAGTCAGCCAAGAACTAAACACCACCTGTTAACTCTGTGTTTCCTACTCACTCTGCTTGACACAACGCCGTGGATGACAAAGGCTCRCTGAATTATGAGGTGGGACACAAGTGAAAGCTAAAGCTTAGACATGTATTTAAGCTGTTGTAGATCTACCTCAAAACATTGCCTATCATGCAAAATTTCCAAGCTTTATTCTGCTTCTGTACAAACTGGCTTGATGCCAAACCAAGGTCCCCATTTTCTGGTAGTTTCTCATTTTTCCCTATTTCTGCTTCATGAAGTGATGTGTTTGTGTCTGCTTAKAGAAAAAAAAAGAGTTCACATGCAATTTGTCATTGTGGGGAATCTACAGTAGGTCAAATTTATGATTAAGCTATTGCTTTGTGTTAGCCATTTAGTGATGGCAGTAAACAGATTTAATGAATCACATGAACTAACAGAAATGGACAGYTTGTAACATTCAAGTATCTACTAGGGTACAAACCAGCAGGAAAATAAACAAGTATTCTGGTTTCTCAAGCCAGTGAACATGACTCAGGAGAAGAAAGAAGTTCTATTGAAAAAAATAAAATCTCTGCTCTATATGTGCAGCACTTTATATCTGTATTTCTRTGGAAATCAAGCACTTGCTCTTGCTCTCCTAGGGGCAACTGATCCTAGGAAATCWCCTAAGAAATTGATTTCCTTAGAGAACTCTTCCATTAGGGAGCACCTCACAAATGACAGTACAACAGCACAAAGGCAAACACAGCTGTTGGGGTGGCTGGAGGCTGCCCTCCTGTGTCACACCACTGCGGGTGGATGTGCTGCACAGGCATCTTCACACCAGGCATGTTTCACTCGCTACGCCTCCGTCTATGGCTGCGGGCTTTTTCTGACAAAAGTCATCTCTTTCTCAGGCCCAGGACAGCAGCAGAAGTAGCTCAATGGGGAGCAGGAGGCTGCTCCATCCCTGGCTGCTGTGGCCAGGGCTCACCCTCAAGTCAGAGGCAAATTCTCCTAAGGCACCCATTCTAATTAAAAAAACAGCGAGGAAAACAGATAAATCAAAACTTTAGTTTAAAAATCCTACTGAAGACTTTATTACAGGCTCAGGTCAGACAAAATTTCTGACTACCATACAAAACCATCACTAGTTTCACTTCATGTTGAATAAAGAGGCATTTCAGATATCTTTACCAACAGATTCGGAATAGGCCAAAATAATAAAATTCACTCTTCCCTCCCCAAGTTCTCAGGTAATCTCATCAGTGTGAAACTGAGAGCAGAGACTGTCTTGAAGTAGAGATTATTAGAACTGAAAGCACATTCAATTTACCTGCAAGGCAATATCCTGACAACATCATTGGGCTTGTAGCCTTCGATACAAACAGCACAGTTATCAAAGTCTGGCTCAGTCTCCTACAGGAAAGAGAATATTCATCATATTTATTTTTTATTTTGTTAGCTAATCCCTTCATAGAAGAGCCTATGTGACAAAATAAAACAGTCGCTGAAGCACATTGCAAATCCAGTAATGCATTTCAAAACCAGCAAGTCAGATTTTCTCAAATGTTTCCAGCTGGAAACTTGCACTGGGCAGCATGCAGATTTAGTTTGTATGTTTGAACTTTCAGAATTTTTTGCATCTTTAACCGAATCACCCCCTCTCCACACTCAGTTTCATCCGTAACTTGCTTACCAGCACTCCTCCCCATTTAGGACACAGCAGCTAAATAAGCAATTGGCATTTCTCTTCTGCCTCATTGTTCCAGAGGTCTGAAGGAATCCTCAGCACACAGTTCAATTCAGTAACAAGCATTTTGAAAAGTTACCTTGTCACCTTTCCTGATCGTCCTGACTTGCAGCTTGCTGATTGCTTTCTTCGCAGCATCTCCCAGCCGCCGCTGCAACACAAAATTTGCTCTTAGGCAAAGAGCATCTCTTCAAGCAGAAACCAAAACCTTTTCTCCCTAGGCTTCTTAATAATTTTAACTACATGGAACAGGATAGTGTATAAATAGAAACATAATAATTCATAAAAAGGGCACAATAGGTGTTTGACACTGCAGCAGTGCGTACCGAGGTAGGTAACAATCCATTATTTGGTTATCCTACTTCTTCCCTCTCTTTTTAATGACACTTGTTAAAAAAAATACTGGGCAGTCAGCAGAGTGAAGGCTGAACTTTATTCTTACATGGTTCCATAACTAGTTCATGATCTTCAGCAGCATACAACTTCTGAAGGTGAGCTGTTAAATCTTTTAACTACAAAACCTCTGAATAATCTCTCCTGTCTTTTTTTCCTGCAATACAGAGTTGCCTATTTTATAAAAATGAGGTGGAAGCATCTGCAGTTTCTTACAGGTAAAGCACTATATAGTCCTGCAGTAACATCCTGTTCATACATAACCATTTACCCATTCTTTGCCTTTCTACCATTTCCTCCAGCGGACCATAAGTGATTGCCACGTGATGTTCCTGACTGTTCTCCCATATTTCCAAAACACTGTTACGGCGCTGGCAGGGCCACAGCCAYCAGGATTAAAGCATGTAACAACAGCCTGACACACACCACCCTGTCCTCAGACACTGCAACTGGACATGTCTGCTCCTTGCAAGGGCTGAGAACATCGCAGGGCAGCTCACACAGTCACTGGTCAGCACCCTGTGCCATGGAGCTTGTTCCTGCATCAGTGCTAAAGGACCTGCTGCTCACTTGCGCTAATCCAGCAACAAGGCAGCCTGGAGACAGAYGCACAGGCTGGAAAAGTCTTTGGGAGGTCATGTATTCCCACCCCCTGCTCAAGGCTGGATCAACTTCAAAGTCAGAGCTGTGTTAGTCAAGTTTTGACTATCTCCAAGAAAGGAGATTTCACAACCTCTGTGGACAATTTGTTCCAGTGCTTAACCAATCTCAGCCTTTTTTCTTCTCTAAACATACTAATGGAATTTCCCTTTCTGGTAATTTGTGACCATTACCCCGTGCACTTCCAGGAAGAGGCTGATTCTGACTCCTCTCTGACCACCCTTTCTGCAGCTGGAAGCAGAGCCCTTCCTCCTCCTTGGCTCCCCACCCAGCTGAGTATGCTCCCTTCACCCCTCCTCAGATGCCATGTGCTTGTGCCTCCAGACCTCGGTTGTGACCCTGCTTTGGGCACTCCTCATTTTTTCTACGCCTCCCTCACATGGTGTCAGGCAGCAAGTGCCCACTCCAATGTTTTCTTTAAAACAGTTCACGATACAGCACGTTCCAATTTGCCACCAATAAATGACTTGAACTCTTCCCTTCACCTCCTTTCCCCAAACACATTTCCAGCCATGTGTTGCTAGAGAGAAGAGAGACTTGGGGCCTTTGGTGATCCAGAAGACATTCAACTTTCTGAGCTGGGAAACTCCGGTGCCAGAGTTCAGAGGGGCCTGTCAGCAGGAAGGGCTTCCAGCTGGAGGGGCTGAGAGCATGYGGCCAAAACCAGAAGAAAGCTTGAGGTAATTTATCAGTTGAGACATAATCACCACACGGATGTGACCACTAAATCGCCACTTTGGTCTTCAGATTCAATTAAAATCACTTKATTAAATTCAGAGAGTAAGTTTGTTGGATTGGAAAGGCTGACAAAACACATGCAATATTGAAAGCAGAGTGCAATTTCAGATCCGGCTAAAGAGGTGAAGACARTCTTGGCTATCAGGAGATTTACATATGAGCTTTCCAGCAATTAATTATTGCATGTGAGGGAGTATCTTGTAGTTAGACAACATCTCTTTCTGGGGTCCGTCTTCCTCGGAGTCTCCCTTAAATAAAAGAATCAATGAGAGTTGGAAACATTCCTTGTCAGCTATTTGGTTCTTTAATGTAAATCAAAGACAGACTGATAACATACAGCCAGACAAGAGCCATTATGTCATGCTTCAGAAAGTGCTTGTGATCCCTTTTTATCATTATTATTACTTTAATGAATGAAATGTCTCAGTTCTTTTTTGCACATTCTTGAAGGGGAAAGGACAAGATTAAAAACTCCTGTACATCTTTGATTTGATTGCTTTCATGTTTGCTTTCTCTCATCTATCGTAAATAGATAAGTTCATAACTTACACGTAAATGAGAACAATTTAGTTTTTGAAAGAACAGGAATTTCTTGGTCTAAAGTCATAATTTCAAAGGATTCTCCCATTTGAATGCAAGGCATGCTACCAATTATTTTTCCCAAAAGATAAGAGGCATTACAGCAGTTTAAGAGTTTAAAGTGAGACTTAGAGATTTACAGTCATAAATCTCATAATCTCATTAGCAATGCTGCAACATTCAGTACTGGACTGGAAGGAGTTAAGCATGTCAGATGCAGTGGTCTTGAGGAGATGAAAATGCTCATTAAAAAGGAAGAACAGTCGCATGGAAAGGACCACTTATGTGTTCCTGAGATAGTAAATGACCGTAGATGCTGTGGAGCAGAAGTTACAGCAAGTGCTTCTCCCTTAATGGCCTTACTAAACCATCACCTCTGCAAGGAGATCGCCTTGTGCCTTGTGCAGAATGAGCTGCATCCCCAGCATGAGCTATTGGACACATCTCATCACAGACAAAGGCTGCAGACTCCACCATGGGAAGCATCTGCCCMAATTGCTTCAAAGATTGACATCCCTACTCAGTGGCCCCAAACTCTCATTCCAAGCCACAGCCACCAGTATTCCTTSTCAGATAAATGCTCCACATGCTGACAGTCACACACTAAAGATTAACCCRGGACACACGAGATCCTCCTCAAGTCCAGTGCAATCACTACCTGCTTTGGCTTCCACTTCCCTGCAAAACTTAAGGAGTCCAACCACTTTCAAAATGACTGTGTAGAAAGCTTCCTCTGAACAAGAAGCCAATGGAAAGAAGGGACATGGGAAAATGTGGTAAAGAAGTCTGGCACTGAAACATCATCCTCTCTTCATTTTCACATCTTCCAAACAATAAAAAGAGAACTCTAGTATTGCTGGTGAAATATGAAAAACTCTGTCAGACTGACAGGGCTGGTTTGTTGTTGTTGTAGCTGTTTTTAAGTCTGTGCCGTGGCTGTTACAGGGCTCTAACATCAGGTCATATTTTGCTGAATTATCTCTGGAATTTAACTTGTCATGTAATTCTAATTTGGCTTCTAATTAGCTCTACAATGTGATATTTCTTGATTTAAACAATTTCCACAGCCTTTTAGAAAATCTCTCAACTCTCTCATCTTCAGGAGCCCTCCAGGAAAAAGCTGCTGAGGAAACAGATTTTCTTACACAAATGCATTCTCTTCATGTTGAAAGGATTCATCATCAAGGCAACTACCAACTTCCTGGACATCTYGTTAGGCGGGAAAAAAGGTTCAACCAATGTGAATATTACTACCTATCTTCTACTTCCATATGTAATGTACAGTTGTCTGTGCTAGAGGTACTCTTAAAAATTAAATRTATTAAAATAAAAATTGATATCTCATCACATTTGCAGCTGACACCCTGGCTGTAGGTGCACAAGCCCATGGTGGAAGACAATTCTGTGCTCTACTGCACTGATCCTCAGCCAAGTGGGGATGRATAGACCCTGGCATTCAGCAAGAATCTTTGAAATCCTGATTCTCCACTCATCAAAATCAGGCACCTAATTGGAGCAAGCTGTGTCTTCCTTCTGGCATGTGAACTTAGGTTTTGCACACATGATGAGTAAGAGTGGTGGCTGAAGAAGTAGATGGACTATGTCCAGGTTTCATCTCTCTGTGGAGTCACAGGAAATGATTCCAGGAGATTTTTTCAGTCTTTCTAGCTGCCTCTCTCAATAGCTGGACTCGTTGCTTTCTTGATGGTAACTAAATCACTTCATTTTGGACTTGCTGCTTGCTCAGAAACTTACGCCCAGTGAAAGAAGGGAAGCAGACCTGGAGAGCCACCGGATAGGAAGGACTAGACAAAAGTGTTTATGAGGCCTGACAAAAGGACAGCATGATTTCAATCAGAAATTTGTGATCCCATCCTTGAACTACAAGAGAATGTGTCAAAGAAAAAGAAAACCCAGAACCTGATGGAAAACAAAGAGGAAACTCATGGGAAGGGCAAGAGCAAGCTGAGCTCTTCTGAACTACCTACATCATTATATTCCATAGCCAGGACTAAAAGAAACAAAACTAAAAAGCCACAGCAACCAATTAACACAAATAATAGGTTTTTGTTTGWATATTGCTACAGTTTTCATATGAAAAGAGCTAATAAAGAGACTAGATGTCAGACAAAACTGTATGAAGAAAACTACATGAAGAGTTTTTAGGTTGCCCCTTATAATTGCCCAGTTTTTCCCTTCAAAATAATAATATTAATAATTAATAATATGTAATTACTTAGGAGGCATCCTTTCTAATTCTTCTAAAGAACAGAACTAGTATGATAACCAAGTTGTTTAAACCTCTCCATAGGACAACTGCTTGTGCACATGTAGGTCTCATTCAAACTTTGGAAAGAAAATACTGAAAAGGAAATATGTTTGAACATATAAACACATCAGTTTCAAACTATAACATATTATCTGAATGAACTTCCTATTTTGCTGAGTTTCATGTTTATGTATGTCTATTTACACTGCTAGGCTGCCTGTATAATTACTTGACTGAAAGCACACTTACTCACACACACAAATTAGGCACACGTGTGCTTTTGCAGACAAAGCATCTAAAAATTACCACAGACGTTGCAGTCACAGTGAATCTGCTGCCAATGATGTTCAAATTCCAGCTGGGATAGTCTCGTTCTTGCTATCCAAAATTCCAGACTGTATATTGAAATGGAAAATACATTCTTTCTGTCTGTAAATACAGAGCAGCTGCTCTCTATCTCAGAGGATGCCTGAATCTCAATGGGGGAAGGCGAGGGATTCCTACACGTCAAGTATTTGTTACAGAGTGTGTAGCAGGGCTTTTCTCTACCAAATGATAATTCACACTCTGAGTTTTACCTTTTCTGCAGAATAAGCTAGGCAACCCTCCTGGTCCTGACAGTTATGTATTGAGGGTTCAGAAACCTCTCTGAATTACAGTGCATTTTTTACAGTGCAGTAAAATGGTTATCTCTTATCATAATTGCATATGTTGATAACATTTTCTACTGTACCATTAGAGTGAAATGTACAAGCCTCAGCTTCCCAGTTCTGCTGAGACAGTTGTATTGCCAAGAAAATATTAAATTTATTATTATTGTTGCTATTATTATTCACTGCTGAACTACCATAAAGATGGGCAATGCTCTACAAAACCATTGCTACTGACTTCTCTTCAGCTCTATAGGCTTTTTATCTCTTTCAAGGGCTTTGGGCAAGATACCAAAACCAATAACAATGGTTTAATAACATTAGCCGCTATCACTACAGTCCTGTTCAGTGATCATTGTCAAAAGAAGAGCAACATTTGTCTTTCTAGCCCAAGATCCTTCTAAGGAAGCATTAAAGTGAGAATAGGTTTTTTTTTCCCCTTTCTTCACTCATCAAGAACATTGCTTGACACACACATACCTCACAATGTTTTAGTCAGCATTTTGATCTTAAGGGTCTTTAGTTATACACATTGCTATGACATTTGGCTATATGTACCAGGACAATATTTTCACAAATAAATATCACCTTTCTGTCTATTTTTTGTGTTTTGCATAAGGAAAAAGCCCCATAATACACATACACAATTAATTTCTAGTTTTGCTTGAATCCCATCTATACTGACATAAGTTTTGGATTTTCCCAGTCACAGTCATTTTAATATTCATATTCTTTTCACTTTCTTGGGCTTTCTTTTGGTTTTCTGTTTTTACTACACATAGACAATTTCTTTAACTTCTACTTCTACAATAAATCCCGTGGTGATTTTTTGGAAACACAAACGGTTACTCCAGCCCTGCTCACCTGATTTCTGTCTCTGGCATTTGCGTAGCGGAATCTCTGGATGTAGTAGAAGACCAGCCATGCCAAGGAGATGATCATCAGCACRATGAAGGAGATGGAGACAAACACCACCGAGGTGCGGCTGACATACTTCTGCAGGTTGCGCGTCCCGATGGTTATGTACATCATCACAGTGATGTTCCTCTCCAGGAGGCTCACTATCTCTTTTCCTTTGGGTTCAGGGATCATTATTGCTACAACATCTTCTAAGCCTATCAGACAGAGAGAGAAAAGGAACCTTCAGGAAATCAAGTGATCACCAAAAGGCAATCATAGAATCACAGATTATCCTGAGTTGAAAAGGACTCACAAAGATCACTGAATTTCAACTCCTGGCCCTGCATAGAACATCCCAAGAATTCCACCCTGTGCCTGAGAACTTTGTCCCAATGCTTCTTGAACTCTGTGAGGCTTGGTTCTGTGACCACTTCCCTCGGGAGGTTGTTCCAGTGCCCAACTATCCTTTGGGTGAAAAATCTTCTCTTAGTATCCAACCTAAATCTCCCCTGACACAACTTCATGCCATTTCTTCGGSTCCCATAACTGCTCACTTGAGAGAAGAGCTCAGTGCCTGCCCTGCCGCTTCCCCTCCTGATGAAGTTATGACCGCACTGAGGCCTCCCCTCAGTCTCCTCCTCTCCGGGCTGAGCAGACCAAGTGACYTCAGCCACTCCTCACACAACTTCCCCTCAGGGCCCTTCACCGTCCTCGTGGCCCTCCTCTGGACACTCTCTGATGGCTCCATGTCTTTTTGATGTTGTGGCCCCCAAAGTGCCCCCAGCGCTCAGGGTGAGGCCNAATCTCACCCATCCCTGGGGAGTCTGTTGAGTGAAGAACCTTTTCCAGATAGCCAACCTAAGCTTCTGCTGACACAACTTCAAGCCATTTCCTCTGGTCCTGTCACTGCTCACCACAGAGAAGATTTCAGTGCCTGCCCCTCCACTTCCCTCACAAGGGCAGTATGGAATTGTAGTTCACGATGAGGTCTCCCCTCAGTCTCCTCCTCTCCGGGCTGAGCAGACCAAGTGACCTCAGCCACTCCTCACACAACTTCCCCTCAGGGCCCTTCACCATCCTCGTGGCCCTCCTCTGGACACTCTCTGATGGCTCCATGTCTTTTTGATGTTGTGGCCCCCAAAGTGCCCCCAGCGCTCAGGGTGAGGCCGCCCCAGCGCAGAGCAGAGCAGAGCAGGACAATCCCCTCCCTTGCCCAGCTGGCCATGCTGGGCCCGATGCCCCCAGGACACAGCTGCCCTCCTGGCTGCCAGGGCACTGCTGACTCCCATTGGGCTTTCCATGGACCAGGACCCCCAGGGCCCTGTGCACAGCGCTGCTCTCCAGCCTCTCATTCCCCAGGCTGTCCCTGCATCCAGGGGCGCCCCATCCCAGCTGCAGAATCTGGCACCTGCCCTTGTTGAACTTCCTAGGGTTGGTGATTGCCCAGCTCTCTGATTCATTCAGCTTTGGCAAAAAAGTAACAAGAAATCTGTGCTTTCTTCTGCTCTTCCCTCGGGTTTACCAAGAGGGAAGTCGGATCTGGTGAACGTTTCAACTGAAACCAGATACACAATGCGTTTCTACATACTAATCTTGGTGAGATACGCAAAATGTGTTCCATGGGTTGACATAAACACAGATTTCTAGCACTACTGAGGCTTATCTGGATGACATTGCTGCAAACACTGCAAAAAGAGAGGTACACTGCATCCAACACTCCATATACATTTATGACAGTCTGTTTGGCAGGGTCATGAGTCTGTCAGAGAAGCCCCTCCAAATTTGGCATTCAGATCAGAAACACTTTCAATCACAGATCCCCACATGGTTTCACAACCAGAATACACCAAAGCATCACTGCTCTTGCACCAGGCTGGCCATCAAAGAGCAGCTCAACACATTCCCAGTGGCTCCCCACAGCCCAAGGCCACACAGCAATTTGTGACTCTTTGCCAAGAGCTTGACTCTCCARCCGATAAAATTTACAGTCAAGATCACTGTTTAATTCCACAAAAAATTGCCTGCAGCCCAGATCAGGCCCTGACACAGCATGCAGCACGGCTCCACAAGGATGCACGTCAGCACTGCTGAGGCAGCAAAACCCCACTAATGGGATGAAGCAGGGACTTCCTACAGTCCTGCCAAGCCTTCTGTCATGACCCTGGGACTGGGCCCTCTACTGCTCCAGCTATCCTCAACTTTACACTGTCTTCCTCTCTGTACAGCACTTTTTGATGTTACTTGCATCAGACATCGCTGAAAGTATTTTCTTTTTAATTTAAAATCCCCTGTGTACATGAAATATATGTGGTCTGAAATTATCTGGGAAACACCAGGTTGTTAAAATGCCTTTAATGGCCTCACAAATAAATGACCACTGCTTTACAGTTTAATATTAGGGATATTCTGYTCTTTCACTTCATGAAACAAGCATGTAGAAAATTTTTACACCTAAACTATGTTTTGCAATAGCCAATTGTTCTAAGCAGGTAAGGACAGACAGGATGTATTGTAATGTAAAAATGTGCTAGGAACAACAGCAAATGAAATGATCACAAACTGGCATTTAGAAAGGTAAAACTGGGAGTGTCTGAACTCAAAGAGCTATGCTGGGGTGGGCCCTCAGAACTTGACATGAAATCCCAGGAAATGRGAACTTGGCTGATGTTGTTAATCCCATGGCTTTTCCTCCCATGGAGGAGAAAGCACTGCATCCGTGGGGTGTTCATGGAGATGGGAAGGGATCACTTGGCCACAGATGGAGGTGTGGGAGGCTGACTTGCATTTTCAACAGCATCCCTCTCCCTCCAAGCTGGTATCCAATGTGAGCTTCACCAGTTCAGCACTGTATCCTGGTCTTCAAAGAAATCCTGGGAGGTATAGACCAGGTTYTCAAATGGATTTGGATGCTGAAGGCCAGGAGGTGTTTGGCAGGACTTTGGATATACACATGGGGGTGGTGCTCAGCAGAAAACCCTTATTGTGGTGGAAACTTTACAAAATTCTGCCGGGTGCCTGCATCAGCTGGAGGTACTGAAATAGCTGTGGCAGACTGCTGCTACTCAGAGAAATCTGCTCTGGAGCTGGGATCTGAGCCCTCATCTCTCAAGGCTCAGAGCAGAAGTGCAAACACCACCCCTCTTCTCTCAAGAGGCTTTCCATCATAATACTTCCCTGATTATGAACAGGTCACTCAATGAATAGAGAGGATCAAACGTTTGCCTGAGTCAGGAGTTTTAGATATTCATGACTGGAAACTTGACCTTCCTGCTGATACTATAAAGCATTACTGTTTTTCAGCTACTCCCCTTTATTTTTTTCTAGCAAGAGTCTACCATCAGCAGTCAGATAAATCTAGCCTTGCAACTCTTCTGATACCTATTTATTACAAAAGGCTAATGCAAACATTACCCTAATGGCCTAGGGAAAATTTGCCAAGTCTCAAAGTGGCTGAGAAGGGCACTGGTGCCATGCCAGTAATTTTCCTGCAGTCAAAAAGAAAAATTGTCTGGAGCAGGGCTTAGCTGTCCGCATGACTTCCTTTGTTCTTTTCCCCATCTTTAAAAAAAATAAAATCATTCCACAGGAAAACTAAAACACCAATCTCATGCATAGCCAAAAAAAACCCCACAGTGAAAAATTCCACAGCCAATATTACTGAATTTAATCAACTGCTCTCAAAAGCCACCACTCTGTCCAAATGACTTATCCACTAGTGACCTTTAACATGGTCAGTACAACCCAGGACACTGCATGGACATCACCTGAAAGCCCATGAAAATGGAGATAGAGACAAACCCAGGAGAAAACACAGGTAGTATCTTAACGAT
The DNA here is from genome assembly GCA_014549065.1 of Cardinalis cardinalis. NCBI lineage: Eukaryota > Metazoa > Chordata > Aves > Passeriformes > Cardinalidae > Cardinalis > Cardinalis cardinalis. The sequence continues at coordinate 798,640 of JACDOX010000148.1, forward strand.
TTAATCATCTTGAATCTTGCACGTCTTAAAAAACTTTAACAATGTGTTTAATTATGTTCAATTATATTATAGTTTAATATAGCTTTAATGTATTTCTGGGCACAGGACACTAAGCAAATTGCCATGGATATATACTAAATAAAACTTTTCAAAATGCAATGTAGAAGACACTCTTATTCCAAGGGGAAAACAGCTGCTTTTATTTATTCAAACCCTTAGTATATTGAAATTTCAGGCTATCTGGTAATTTTCTTGGAAAATATTACCACTTGTAATAAAGTATTGTTGGAAAAAAGAACCAGAGCAGTGACAAATAACAATCAGATTTTTTTTTATGTTTTACTGATTTTATGATAATTTCTCCAAGACATTATAGAGAATGCTATTTATCAATCATGGTATTAAGCTATGTTTTAAATCTCAAATATGTTCATATTAGGAAGAAAATAAAAGAAAAATAAAGTAATTTATAATTTATTTTTCTTTTATCCCTTTTTAAACAAAATATTTGTATTATCTCAGTTTCACATAAGCTGCAACATATGTAAAAAGTATGCAAATTAAGGAAAGGCAATAACATAATGAGACATCAGTGTTAGAGGTGCACTTTTATGCCCCAGTACACATTTTCTCTACAGATTTAAAAAAGAGAAAGGATCTAGTAACATGTACTGATGCTTCCCTGGCAAGTTAAATGCTACCCCTGCCTTTCATTAAACACACCCACAGTGGGAACTGCATTTTGTGGCACTCTTGTTCCCTAACACATTTCTTTTCTTTTTCTGGCCAACATTAATGCAGAATTTGACATGAATTTTTAAGCAGCTGTCAGGATGAATCAGAGATCCATAAATCAAAAGCATTTAGGCTGCAGTGAATGGATTTTATTCTTCTTTTTTTTGGCTAGGAAACATTTAACATATCCGTGTTCTCTCCTAAGGAAACAAGTAAGGCAGAAATGACAGGCATTTGGGATGATTTCAGTCGTTTTACCTTGCTGAAGCATACCTGCTTAATTGAATATTTCTGGGTGGAGAAAATGCATGCTTTGGAAAAGGATCCAGAAGACCCTCTCCAAACCCACCCTCTCCMTGTAGTACTTGGCTGTGGAAATACATTTCAGCAGGTATGGCCTCATGCAAAACCTGCAAACTTCAAGGGTAACCATCTATTCACTAGTGACAGAGGAAATGAAAGACTTTAGTGCAGGAACAGTGGCTTTTGTAGAAGACATGAACAAGTTTTACACCCAGAAGATGTACATAAATGCTACACCTTAGCTGCAGGCTGTGCTAACAAACCTGTGATATTCCTTGATTTTGCTCTGGGAGCTTTCAGAGGTGACACTGAACACAGTCCTCTCTTCTCATTAGCAGTCAGGCCCAGCAGTGGCGGGGCTGCTCTTTTAATGCTTTGTCAGTTTTTGATGGAGACTCTAAAATGTGGTCTTCCTGACACATTTTAGAATAGGCAGTTTAATTCTTCATGCTTGGCAACAGCTAGAAGTCAGTCAGATCAAAGTTAATTGAACTATTTGAATAGAATTTCAATTGGGGAGGCATATAGAGTCTTCTCTCCAAGATATACTATCAAGATACAAATAAAAATTTGTCTTACATTGTAGATCAAAATCAAGAAGTAAAGATTTTTTAAGTGAAAATCCAAATACTATTTTGAATTCAGAAATTGCCCTGACATTGCCCAGTGTTCAGTCTGACTCCAAGCCCAGGAACAGAAGCTTTACAGGAAGGTGCAAGAGCCTAAGAAACTCTTCCTTACTCCTTGAAGAAATTATTTTGTTTTTAGGAATCCATGTCAGTAACCAGCAGCTATTGTAAAGACATAAAACAGACACAAATCTAACAAATTCCACATCCCACCCAGGCAGGCTCAGCCTGCCAGCCCCAAGCAGTGTCAGGGAATTCAGTGATGGTAGTGGTGATGGTGGTGGC
>JACDOX010000148.1:801000-820101 GCA_014549065.1 Cardinalis cardinalis
TCAGCAGTGCTCCCTCTGCATAAGGACTCACTGTGCTGTCAGCCACTGAGCTCTCCTGCCACAGCTTGTGCTGCTGCCTCCTTCCCTGTGAATGGATTTTAYGCCGTGGTCTGGATGATGGGTAATGTTTTAAAGCAAATTTGGAGCAAAGAACAGACATTTGTTAAAAAATACTRTTTTCTTCCTCTCCAGAACAGCTACTCAGCTGAAAAATTACTACTGAAGAGAACGAAGAGGACTCCATGGTGATAGTGCTGTGGTGATTGCCTAAGCTACAGCCAAGAACAGTCTGTTTGGCCATCAGAAGACRCTACCTTCTGTTGCAGATCTTGCTCTCTTTGAAAAGAGTATGGCTTTATATTTGTGTTTGGTATCTTTCCAATGAAGTTACATGAGAAATGGTATATAGGTTAATGAGAATGCCTGTATGAATTGCCCTAATATCACAGAATCATGGAAAAGTTTAGGACCCAACCTCCCTGCCACGGGTTGGGATGCCATTCATTAGATCAGGTTGCTCAGGGCCCCATCCAAGCTGGCCTTGAACTACTATCTCAGCTGCAAAATGTGCCCTTGAACTACTGTCTTCATAACTGCAACAAGGGTTCCAAGTCTTTATGACCATCCACTGAGAGCTCAAGTTCAGTTCTTCTATTCTGCATGCTGCAATTATAAATTCATCAGAATAACAACTGATACCTGTTTTTCTTAGAAAAACCCAACAACTCAGCCTTACATTATGTTTTTGTGAACTCAAAAAGTACATTTGAAAATCAAAGCAATATTTTTAAATATCTGATCTCTGAGCTTCACCCAATTTGGAGAAGAAGAAGCATAATATTGTTTAAACAATGCCTAGACACTTATGTAGGCAAACAGGGAAACATTAYACTACTGGTAAGAAATCAAAGTGGGTAAAAGGACTGTTCCCTGCAGGAACCTTTCCCTACTGGGCATTCAAGGCATTGGCCTCAAATTGAAGTATTCATAAATGATACTATAGGAAAAACATTGGCAGGAGAAGAGCAGTATACAGTAAGTGGCAGTAATACATAGTCAACACATCATGTGTCACAGGTGAATGAATACAGACCGTCATCCATAATCTCTTACATAAACTGTCTCAGTGCCAGAGGACTGGAAAGGACACCAATTTCTAATGAGGTTTCATAACAGATGTGGGCAGCTACAGATCAGCTTGTCCCAAGTTATTCAGTGACATTCCTCACCTAAGACTCTTAAGCCAAAAAGGTGGTTCTGGATAAAAGAGGATGGGCCATACATGAGAACACGAGGGGTTAAAACACAGGATCTAGGTGTTGAAAACATCCAAGAGCAACTAGGTACAAAAAACATCTCGGGATCACAAACTGCTGAAGGCTGGGAGAGCCACTCTGGATAGGCAGGATTCAATGTTTACCCTGTGCTTATTCTCTTCCCTATGTAGCTGCTGTTCACTATCATGAGGAACATCACCTGAGACRCATGGACCTTTGGTCCCAAACCATAGTTTTGTTTTCACACTATSTGGGAACTGAAAGTTTTAACTCCTGTGGAGAGAAGAAAGATTAATTCAAATCAGGACACCAAACCGACAGGGCCAAAGTCAGAGGTCTGATTATACCAAGAAGCGTCTGTCTAAGCTGAAATAGGAAAACCACACCAGTTTCTGAGACCAGTGATGAACAAGGAAGGACAGGGACGGAGGCAGTTGGTGCCTCTTGCTTTTCAAAGCCCCAGTGAGGGACTGACCCAAGGCAGAAGGGTGCATCTCTGATGTGGAGGCAGGAGGGTGGGCTCTGAGCTCTGTACCACACATGTGAGCACCCAATGTCCAGCTTCCCCCACAGGAGTACGAACACAGCACAAAGCAGAGGAAAGCAGCAGCAACACATGAGGCGACTGCATCCTCCATCAACCCTCATGCTGAACGTCACCCTCGGGTCCTGCACACGGGCCCAGCCACCTCTTCTCTCAGTGCCATCCCAGAAAGGTGTTACAGTCACCAAGGGCAAGGGACTGGGCAGGTTTTAGGCAGGATTTCAGCCTAAAGTGTGGGAAAGCTGCAGAGCAGGATACAGACGTCTTTGTCCACCCACTTCTGCAATCCACAGGCACTGCCATCCCCCAGGTACCCCCGTGCAGCAGCCTCTCTGCCCTCTCGCCCTGTTGGGTGGAGGAGGAGAGATGCCAGCAGAACAGCAAAGCAGGAATGCTACTGCTCTSTGTTCCCACTGCTAAAACTGAGACACATCAGGCAGCCCTGCCAGGATGTCCAGCCTGAGAAGAAAAAAATGCAGGGGAAGGCCAGAAGCAAAAACAGCCTGGCAGCTCACAGCCCTGTTTATGTGGATATCAAGCTACTGAAGCTATCAGAACACAAGATTTCACCATATAATAGCTTTTCTTTTTTCACTCTAGAGCCCTTGCTTTGCAATGATGTAGGAGCTCTCATCTCCTCCCACCAAGATTTCCAACTTGTTTTCCTTGTGTGTAATAYAGCAGAGAGAAATTTCTTCAGCTTACCCTCTCACTAATTTCCCACTTCTCCTTGGCACTGCTAGCACTCGCCTTGGTCCTTTACCCATCTTCCAAAACATTTAACTATAAATCAGGTTTCCTTTAAAAGGCAAATGCAGCAACCATGGAGAGAGCAGTGACACCTTTTCCTTACAGCACTGCAAAACGAAATTCTTTTACACAAACTATTTTTTTCCTTAGACAATCTTATTGCTATGAAACACTTGTCATTGCAGAAGCACAAGGATCTATTAAGATAATTAAGTAACACATAGGGAAAAAAGATGTACTGATGTAAATGACTGACTACAGTATTTAAGTGAGGAATACAAAAGTTTGTTATTCTGTCCTGAATTGGACAACAACAACCTCCAGCAGAGCTGTTCTTGGTTAACTTCTTTTTTGATGCTAAATCAAGGAGAGGCAAGATGCTTCTGACTGTGATCTTTCCTGTGGAAAGCAGCTTCAGACACTTTATTGCTGTTCAGGGACAAAGAAATTTCTGTTCATGTTTTTGCAATCAGTGCTGATCTTGCCAAGGCTGTAAGAGCTCAGAATATATTGACTTTCTCTAAATGTTATGCAGCAACTGCAGCAAAGGAAAAAGAAGTAAACGGCTACAAAGCTCACAGAATCAAATTCAGCATGATAGCTGCATTTTGCCTGGGCCTCTTTCCTGCAGTATCAGCTTGTCAGTCTGCTGAACTAACCAGTGCTAATGAACCAATGCAGTGATACATATTCATACTTAATTACAGAAAACAGACTGTTCTTCAAGAGGTTTTCTTAGATCCCAGCCCAACCTAAGGCACAAACTGTCGAGACCCTGTTATCCTAACCAGGATAGTATTTCATTATAATTGCTAAGCCTTTGTACTGAAGATCCCCCCAGAATTTTTCCTCCTTTTCTAAGCCATATACATACTGCTAATAGCATATGCCACTTGCTTTCTSTATTGGAATTTGCTCTGGGATACTAACAGGTATTTTTATGTATCKGGGGCCAGAAAGACTCCTTCAGGCAGGCCTTACAGCTCAGCTATGCTCCAACTCAGACCAAAATATGCTACAGGGATAATTTATTAGTAAAATACAACCTATTCAGAGTTCTGGCAAAACACACCCACTGTCTAAAGCAGAAGCTGCTTTGTTATTTTCAGTGGAATTGTGCCAAAAGAAAATATGCCTTAAATAGCATCTTATGTAGTCAGGTAGAGTAAAATGCAAACACAAACCAGTTAACATGCCTGGTGCTCTTAGAAGGGTATAAATATATAATCTCTACACAGAAAAAAAATGCTGCCATTATTATAGAGATTAATCATTCTTACTATATGCATTATTATGAAGYTTCTCATCTAAACCTAAGACACAGAATAGTGGATTTTTTCAGGTACTGACTAATCCTGCCCACTTAYTCATAACATGAAAAAAATATTAGTGGCATATGCTACATAAACAACATTTTCCCCTGGAGAGCAGAGAATCAGGAAATTTCCAAGCCATTAAAACAGGAAAAAAAAAGAGAAGAAGGCATGTATGCAAAAATATAATTTCAACACAGATGCTTGGGTTGCAGTCACTGGTTCCCATCACTGACCCAAACACCGGAGCTTGGTCAGCTCCCAGTGCAYGCCCATCCGGTTTCAAAGGTGCTGTGGCACCTGCAAGCTGGTGAGGCCTCTCCCAGCACCTCCTGGGCACAGCAGGTCACCCTAACAGCTAGCAGAGCTGCCTCAGCACTCCAATTCTTGTGCAGGACAGCTCAAGTCTACCCCAGCTTCCTTCCCTGTGATCCCCGCTCCCGGAGTGACTCAGGAACGGGACACCGTGGGCTGCAGACTGAGGTGAGGCAATAAGGGATGCTGCCTCCTGCTCAGAGAGGCAGGACCATGCACTTCTTCCTCCCACACCACCAAACCTGTCAGCCAGAGCAGCCTTGCAGGGCACGTGTCCTTCTGTTCCAGAGAAGATGAATGAAAATCCCCAGACCAAGAGAATCAGACAACTCTGGCTGAAGCCCCACGCGGCTCTCAGGGCTCTGCATAGGCTGGAGTGGTTTGTGCTTCAAAAAGCACAGGCTGAAAGAGTAAAGAGCTAGAAAAGAGCATGGCACGTCTGCTGTGGCTTTAGGCAACATTGCTGGGCACRCTCCAGTTCAAGTGACCCTGAATTAGCTGGACAAGAAACAGACTCAGAGCAACAATCCGGAAATTTCATAAAATTCTTTCAGGGAATTTCCTCTTTCCTCACTCAGGGAAATAACAATGTCCCCAGAGGTGCAAAACCTGTTTTTATCAGTCTGAGATAAGAGCAATGAATAAAGATGAAGCAAAAAGAGAGAAAAGAGGGAAAATAAATGGTAAAAAGCAAAACAAAAGGATAGATAAGTAACATCTCAGGCAGAAGGTGAGGAGCACATCAGCAGAATGAAACAAGCCAAAGCTGAGGCAGCCTATCAGCAGCACATGTTCAAACCCTCCAACACTGCTGATCACCCCGCAGTGCTATTGGATTTGTAGGAGAGTTTTCTATACCTCTACAATATGTGCCATTAGCTCTCTCTTTTCTAAGTTGAGTGGCCCCTGTCTCGCTCAGCCATTCCTCACATGGAAGCCATTCCATACCTTTGAACATACTTTTCCATATAGGGGYTGGATAGGTTTGATTAGCAGTGGCTCACTTGTCAACATTTTTGTAGTTGCTGCCACCTGAAAGACTTCCCCAGGAGGAAAAAWGGGTTCAATTTCTCATGCTCAGTGTAAGTTCTTGCCACAAGCCTGATCCACTTTCTTTGTCATCTCCTGCTGGTGTCACAGGGGAGACTGATGCCACCAAATTTTGCACCTTCTGGAAAAGCAGCAGTTGAGTTTTCACATGGTAGTTAGACCTCATTTGCTTTAATCTGTGATAACAAAATCATTCCGAAACATACAAAGAAATACTGAAATTATTTTTAGTTCAAGCAACCCTTTTCTTTATATCTTCCCAGCTCCTGGAAAAACACAAATTCCTGTGGGTCCAGCAACAGGGGCCCTGTCTTAATTCATTTTTCCTCAGACATAAACACAAATAACAAAGTCTCTCTTGGTTTTCGTTGCAGAAATCTTGTTTGCTCAGGAACCTTGTTAGGGAAACATTCCATTTTGATGATGGGGCAGAGCTGCTCAATCTTTGGCCTTCACTTTCAGGCATTATGGTAAAAAAGCTCACTAAAACTAGGAACTTATTCCACACACTGAAATAAAAAAGTAAAATGAGTATGAATCAGACAAAAATCAGGGCAAAAGTCTACTGTGTGGGTAATAAAATTCACCTCCTTTGTCAAGAAATCAAGTTTCACTTTATTAGTCTCCGTCACTGTCAGTTTTGCAATTTTCCATCTGTCCCTATGATCCCTTAGAGTAAGCAATACCTAAAATGTCTAATAAAAAAGAAAGAAAACCAAGCAGAAGAGAAATACTAGATCTTTCCTATATGATGAACACATTGACATAGTTAATTATCTACATCAATGCAAAGAGATCAGAAAAATTTTTAGGAACTATGATAGCTCTTAGAGTAAAAGAAAGCTCTCAGTATATTACAGGCCTTTCTGTACATCATGGGAAAAGGTCTGRGGGGGCAATCAACTCCTTTTTAACTATGGTGTCAGAGTTATCTACACACAAAATTTAGCAACCAGTTGGTTTATGTGACAAAAACAACAGAGGAYAACACCAACACAGATGTAATTAAAACAATTGGGACAAAATTGAGAACAAGCCATCTAAAAACACTGGCTTGGGGTGGCAGAAGGTGTTCTTAATTAGATTTTTGGGTTGTTTGGGGTTTCTTTTACCCAAATGAACTATCTTGGTGTTCGATAATATTCCTCTGACTGACTGATTCAACTACTAGCTCTGAAGTGTAATTAGATTTAACTTTGTCTGCTGCTCTTCAGTCTCACTAAACAACCAGGCTGAGCCCTGACTCCTACAGGAAAAGAATGGCCGAAGCCACTACAATTCTCCCTCCACCATCACAGCCCCTGAGCTCTCCCTAGGCCAGTCTTTAGCAGCACCAGCAAGCAGAACTAACCTGCCTGGCACCATGGACTGTGCTGAGCCAGCACAGGCTGCCCAGAGGAGCTGTGGGTGCCCCATCCCTGGAAACTTCCACAGCCAATCCCACCAAAAGGCTGGATGCTATTCTCTGCTGCTGCAACACCATTATCATCCCTCTGGAGTGGCTGAAATGGTGGGAAAATATAAACTGAGAGCGAGACAAAGTGTCCAAGGCACTGAGAAAAGCCAAGGAGAATACAGCTCTGGTTTCCCAGCTCATCCATGTCTACAAATCCCACTTTTTGGCTCAATTAAAGCACAGGAGAGAATAATCCAACTCTCTGAGGACCCAACAAGAGTTGAGGAATATAAGGAATATTTTCTGATCCTTTAGTTCTTACATGTGTTTTCTGTAACTCTCAACACATACCTATTAAAGTTCCCGAGGAAAACCCAGCCCAGCCATTTCCCACAACAGAGTCTGCTTCTTCCAAAAATAGCTCAATAAAGCAGAACAAGTGGCAGGGGAGGATGCCAGGGATCATCTGTGGCCCTGCACATTTCCTAATGCACTTCTTCAAGCACGGTGGTATTTCTAAGAACAAGGAAGTCAAAATGGGAAAACAAATCAGGGGATAAAAAGACAAGACCAAAAAAACACAAAAAAACCCCAAACCAAACCAAACAAAAAAACCCAAAATCAAAACAAAAAAACCCAAACCCAACAAAACAGAAGCAGGGGAAAAAAGGCGACTGAAAACTGGAAAGTCTGGCAGAATAGCCAACCAAAATAAAATCTGCCATATCAGGGTAGAGTTCAGAGGTAACTTAGTGGCAAAGAAAAGTACAATCTTGGGATTTATAAACAGAAAATAATGAGCAGAAGCAAAGAAGAACTGAGAGAAACAGAATAATGGAATGCTTGTGGCTGTGGAGAGGGTTTTTTGGAGAGACCTTGTCTTGGCTTGAAAACCATAACAGACCTGRAGAATTCGAGGAGCTTCATTGAAAACAGAACCAGGAGATGACTTGACAATATGTGTACACACATAATGTGTATAGAGAGATATATCTATATCTACATATATGTATATGCACATTTGATCTGAATAAGAGGCTCTTTGCACATTTGATCTGAATAAGAGGCTCTTTGTCCACATTGGAAAATGTATAGCTAAAGTATTAAGATTGTCTTTTCAAATCAGAACTAAATCACAAATAAATTATGGAGTTTTAAACTGTGAGAGTGATTAGACAGAGAAAGATTATTTTTTGGAGAAGCAGGCTGACTGAAACTTATCCTTAGTAAGCAGATCAGATTAGAAAAATGCAAAGATCCCTCTGTGATATTTTAGATGTGCACCCCAGCTCCTCAGAAGCTTTGAAACAGAGATGGCAAACTTCCTTAGTCTTGTCAAGCACATTCAGCTGAGATGAAAATTTAACAAAACACTAACTTTTCTGTGTCTCTTTCCACACAGACAGAAGTCCAAACAAGGGTTCAGCAAGGATGCATACGAGTATGAGAGTGTGTGTGTCTGTGTTTGTGTATGTGTTTATTTAAGTTGAGTCACCACTACTAGTCTTGGCAACAGTAACTGCCACTAGCATTTGGGCTGGAAGGAACACGAGTGATAAAACGAGATTATTTGATGGGAAGTTCAAGATCACCAGAGGCTGCTGTTCACCCGTGACTCTCCCTAATGAGTTCCTTAATGTTTATTACTGAGCTGGTCATCCTTGGCTCCAGGAGTGTGACTGGAGAGGCACCACAAGCTGCAGGTCACCAAACACATATGATCCAACTTGAGCTCAAAAGCAGAACGCCTAATTCAAAACAAGAAGCAGAACAAACAAAGGCATACTGGAAAAAATTTAAAAAAAGAAAAGAAAAAGAAAAACTCCACAAATGAAACACAAGAGAAGTGTTTTTTCAGGCTTCAACGAGACGACTGAACCGTGTGAACCCAGAAATAGCTGGCAGAGCTCACCAAACCTCAAGCTCTGCGAGATACACCCACCCTAAGCTAAAACTACACATTGAGCCTGAAAATGTTTTGAATATGCAGGCCCTCTTACAGATGGAAAAAAAATAAAAAAGAAAGAAAAACAATCTTCAACAGCATGTGAAAGTCTAAATGTCTTGGAGAAAAATATTTATATTTCTATAGAGGGACACTGTTTATCTTTCCTGACTTCACAAGGAGAAAGTCACTGGAATGCTTTCTAATGCAATACAGAGAAACAACTATGCTCTGGTACCTTATMGTTCTGCAATCCAGGTGGAGCTTGGATATATAGCTTCTCTTAAAAATCCTTGTAATGCACACCTTGCTATGACAGTGATAGAAACATCTCAAAGGTGCATTTATATGATATGAAAAGTAAATTCCATATAAACCTTATTTTCTCACATAAACCAGGAAGGAAAGGTCTGTACTTCCAGTTAGATGTCACACACCTTTTCTCCTTAAAGCTGATTCTCCCAACAATGAAATGAAAGGGAAATCCCCCCCCTGGCTAATGCAGAACTGGTCACTTTGGATGTCAAGTCAGCTGTGGAAGGGTTACTGAAGGGATGGGAACACATCTACCACCACTGAAAAAGCTGTCAGTTTTTATTTATACACTGCTCTTTAGACAATAGGTTTTAATAGACTGGCTCACAGGCATTTTCCCAGCATAGGATATGAGCAATTCTTACTGATTCTGTATGGAAGTTACAGACATCCTAGACAAAGGAAATAGGGCCCCAAATATCCTGTCAGGTGTAAGAGTTAAATGTTTTCTTAAAATCCTGAGGTATGTCCAGCATTGTACAGGTTGTCCTTTTCAGCAAAACAAAAGTGCAGACTTCATGAAACACCACTTTACACAGCATCTGAATGAATCCATGCCAGGTATATGCTTTAGCTAAAACAAGTCCACAATTTTATTTCAGAGATGCAGTTTCCAAATAATTAATTAAAACAAGTTATAATTATTGAAGAACATTCCCCTGCAGATCAACAAATCCCTCTTCATCTGCTCAGTATATTCTTTTCCCACTGTCAAAAGCATGTGGGCATGATAAGAAAAGGGTTGTAGCTCTGATGTGACTTTCAGATGCAAGGTCTGTATTTCTTCCAAGATGCCATTATTTTTATATCACTATTATCAAATTTGACAGAGCTGGATACTTGATATTTGAATGATACAGGGAAATAAATYTTCTTTATTCTTCCATTTACTGCTTCTTAGCCTTTCAAGTATTCACATGGGAAATGACTTWAGAAAAGACACGATTCAAATCTAGCGCAGATATCTCCAACCACATTAGGGAATGCAGGATATGCAGGATATGCACACCACTCCATGTTTCTGTTGATATATGCTACCTTGGGCAAAGAACATCTCGTGTTTCATAAAACCATCTTTGGAACACCAGACTGATCTCCTTCAGTGAAAAGATCAGCTAAAAATTTTATTTCAGGTGTTTTTCTTTGCAAATACTTCCAGTCCGCTTCTCCTGGAATTACCTTTATTCACAGGGTCTCGAGACATTTACTAAGCAAAGGCTGGAATGAARTCAAGAACTAAGAGCGTGTTACCTGCCCTGTGGGAAGTTCTCTGCTCGAATGAGCAATTCCTGCATCACTCCTACCTWTTACCCAGATATCAGCCTGGTCTCATGGGAACAGTCACCACGACACAGAGTCCTGCAGAWCTTGAAGAGATACCAGATCCTCCAAGAATACAGCTGTTTCACCTATACTTCAAGCTGGAAATGTAAAACAAAGTTTGCAATAGTGCACTGCAAAAAAACCTGGTGTTATTCTGGCAGTTAATGCAGAAGGCTCAGAAATATGGTTCTGTGGCTCTTCTGGCATCATTCTGCACCCACAGAAGGCATGGGAGCACAGTTCTGCTAAGAAGCTGGACTTAGCAGGTGCCTGAGCAGCGGCTCAAGGCAAGGGCAGCAGCAACCCTGGAGCGTGTGGTCACTTTCCACCAAAGCTGTGCCTGTGCAAAGAATCAAAACTCACAGGTTTCCTGACATTGCCAAAAGATGACAAATCTGACAACACAGGGATTGTTGGAGGTTAGGATTTTTCCTTTTCAMTCTTTTCTCTCCRGGAATTTTCTTCCATCTGTTGCCCRAGAGATGCAATGAGGATACATAAGAGTTACAAAAGAAGGGGCCYGGATGGGAGAGGAGTGCCGCTGGCTGCAGGCTCTGAGCGGGGGTTTCCTGTTGGGAACTGCAGAGATGCTGCGAGAGCTTCGCTGGGGGTGAGGGGCTGGGGCCGGCCCTCTTGGCTCTCTTGCTCTCAGGACYGGACTGGAGACAGGTGGGCTTTGGGGCCGGGCTGCTGCTGCTGCCTAGAGAATTCAACGCCATTACAGAGCTTTTGTCCTCCCACTGCTTCTCCTACCATGGGTGAGCCTTTGMTCGTAGGAGCAGCCACTGAACTGGGACCTTTCCCACACCAGATCCCACTGGGAGGCCCCTCACCACGTGCTCGGGTGCCTCAGGGGAAAACCCGGGACCCCGACCCTCGCCCCCTCAGAGGGAGGGAGCGTCTCCCGGCTGCCCGTGGGAGCCTGGCAGCCGCTGCCCAGCCCGGCTGTTTGCTGCCGCTGCTGCTTTGGGCTTTTTGCTGCGYCCCAACCCCACATCCCACGTCCGCTGCGCCCMCRCGGCTCCTGGCACGGCTCCGGAGTTTTCSCTGCACTTTGTTCGTCTCTGCCATTCCTGCCTGCTGCTCCGAGGTTCCTGCTGCAGCCCGTGACAGACCCGGAGGGGCGCCGAGAGCGGCTCCTGCCCGCGGCTTTGCCAAGGAAAGCCCCTTCTCTCCTCTCTCCCTGCCGCCGCCCCAGCCGCCATGGCCGCGTGCAGAGGCGGCCGAGCTGGCGCCACAGCGCCCCCTGCAGGCGCGGGGGAATCATCGCACCCGCCCTGCCCGGCCGGGAGCCAGCAGCGCCCCTGCTGGCCGTGCCCGGAACTGCACCGGAGGGGAAAGGGCCCAGGGCCAGAGCGGCTGCGGGGCCTTGGTGCTGCTGCGCCGCTCCTGCAACGCTGATGATGGGGATGATGATGGGGCTGCTTGTCCTGTTTTACCTATCTATCTTTCTATCTAGATATATACCGGTAAATAACTGTTATTCCTTTTCCCATAACTTTGCCTGAAAGCCACTTAATTTCTAAATTACAGTAATTTGAAAGGAAGGGGATCATATTTTCCATTTCAAGGGAGGTTCACGCCTTCCTTGGCAGGCACCTATCTTTCCAACCATAACAAAGAATTTGGATTTTGTTTTTAATGCAAAGTTACTGCATTATGTACACATTTACAATGACAATGCTGCTGTCTGTGTGCTTGGGTTTGTAAATCTCTTGTGTCATGACTTTCGGTCTTCCCTGCTAATTTTTTTGATTCTAGCTTTACAGCAGTTAAACATCAGTTTCCTGATTCTTGTAGATGTTTGGGGACTCCTATTCTTAAGGTCAAAGCCTCTACATGCCACTTACTTGCATTAATGCCAAGTTTGAATAAATCTCTCACTTCCCTTTGTGTTTGTGGTCACTCAGTCTCAAAGCAATTCATAGGCAAGGGTTCAGCAAGGTCAGTGTTTATGATATGAAATGAAGGAACTTCAGAAATAAATGAGGGAAATACCAAAGACTTTAAAGGAATTTAGTTAAAAAGCAACACGTTTTATGTGACACTTCAATTATGTAACATTTCCCCGGAAGGTGAGCCTGGCAGTCTCAAAGATTGGTACATTAAAAGTCAGCACACAGAGGACTTCTATACCAAAAACATTCTTTCTGACACATAAACCTGGACAGTCACTTCCAGGGGGCAAATCAGAAAGAACAAAAGAAAGGACCTAAAACTGAATGAAATTCTTCTCTTAACCAGAATTTTGGTGGTGATTTTATAATTATCTTCCTACAAAGATGCAGACAAAGTATATATTGAGAATGATTTCAAGTTTGTTTGTGCATTCTTTTAGATAGTTTTTCCCTCCTGCAGAGGACAAGCACTTTGGTCTACAAAGCACTGTCTGGTTATTAACAATGCAAGATTCAGTACCATGCATATGGCACGCATTTTCCAGACAGCATTTATCCCATCTATGAACAAAATGCACCTAGCTTAATAAAAGGTGGGAATTATAAAGAATCCTGGAGCATTGTGGAAAACATTTAAGTCAGTACAGAAAGAGCAGAGTGAGTAAGARCACTCAGGTTAATAAAGATACAACCCAAAACTTTGTGCTCTGTAGCAACAGTTGTTTTTACCGTGAACAGCAGAACACTGGCTTAAATGACTTTTAAAGGTCCCTTCTAATGCTATTTTGAAGTGATTCTCTCAGTTACTAGTTTGTAGCACTTACATRCTACATCATGGTGGGTCCTAAAAATGTTTGGTAAAAATGTACATGCAAGAAAAAAGAAAAAAAAAGGAGGTTAAGAAAGCCCCATTGAAACAATGTTTGAGACTTTGTGGTGGATCCGTTGTTTGTGAGCTTCACYTCAGAATATGGCAATCAAATGTTATAAGAAAGAGAAGAAAAAAACCCCAGACATATTAAACCTAATACTTTGAACATGGGATGCCTAAGGCTCTTTCTGCAGTCAAAAAAGATGAGATATTCATCCTCTGCAGATGCCTTGCTCGTCAAAGCAATAAATGGACCTTACCTGCCTCATTCAGGCTAGTGCTGCCACTTTAGGATAACTTTGGTTAAAAAAAATCCAGATGAACGCCTTCCAAAGCAATCCACCATCTGCCACTGGACAACATCTGCTGGAGACCAAAGTACTCTATCCACACTCTGAAGGCTGCCCCAAACCACAAATCTGTTCATCTCAGTTTAATCCCAGTTGAAAAGTGGCTGGAGAAAGCCCGCAGGAAATAATGGACAATAAGAAAACCAACACCTATTTCTTTACAAGAAGCGAGAGAAAAGTCAAGGAATACTTTTTTAATATCCATAATCAGAGGTCACAGCAGAAGCACATGTTGTTAAAAAGACAGGCTTTGCCAAGGATCCAAAAGGGAGGTCACTAGGCAATTAGTACWGTGGGCTGCACTGACTTTGAATTTTGAAATCTGTCACTTCATGATATTCTAATTCCCCATGAGGGAATGAGCCATCCAGAAACACATGAAAAAAAATAGCATGCAAAAATAAAAGGTTCTCTTCAGTCTGATTTCTTCAGATTTCATTTTAGTAGGAAGTATTGTCTACAGCTTTCAAATCAATTCTCACGTGTCAGGCAGATCAGACAGCACCAAACAGWGCACACAAAGACAAACAGAAGCTGGCTTCCCTCTAGCCTCAGAGAAACTCCAGTCATTCCGAGGCAGAGATCCTGCTGCTGATGGGAACATGCAGCCCACACAGGCTGGTGCTAGTTTGATCAAAAGTGCTGCCCRAAATGCTGAAGGGCAGCAGGACCCTTGAAGGAAAGAGAGCAGTTCAGCTATCCCATTGAAGATAGACATCAGTGGCTTTTGCTGGGATGGCAATTCCCATTTCAGAATTAGCTCTAAAAAAAAAAGTAGCATCTGGGCTAAATGATGCAGAGTGACTTTAATGCATCAACGGCAACATTCTTATATCAACTCTAAGAAAAGATTCGTTCACCTGAGCTTTCATTACAATGTCAAGTTTTTAGCAATCACCATAGTGTCAAGTTTTCATGAAAAAGGTAACCATAGAAGGAACTGAAGCTCTCATATCACTGAGCTATCTAAAACACTGGTTGAAAATGAGGCAAATGCTGTCAGGTTGTGTATAATGGTAATGGCTTCAGTAGTTACCAACCCATAATACTGCTAGAGTGTAGCAAGCACAGATGTTCAGTTTAGAAATTCCTGTATCACTAGCCCTGACTGGAAAAATGAATCCCCAACCGTTTCAAAGGTTTGATAAAATTTTCTTGCATTTTAAGAGAAGAAAACACCTGTATTGCTCGAATCTGCTTAACCACAGTGATATTATCAATTCCTCTCAACTTCGATGTTAAAATCCAGGTTGTTTTTTACTCAGCTGCAAATACCTGTATGCATTAAATAGATGTCTGGATTACAGCAAACGCTGCCCTTTTTGTTTTCCTTGTTTATTAAACCGCTCAGCAGTTCATGTGCATTACATGAACTCTTCCTGGGGGACTTAAGTTGTGAATTATACATGACACTTCACCTTTCTAGTCAATAATACAATGCTTTTTGCCTTTCAGTAGTTGTTTCATTCATTAACTACCTACAAAAGTATATATTTTTTTATATTACAAAGAATTTAAAAGTATAATTTCTGCTCTTGCTATCCTATATTTTCACAAAATTCATTTTTGCTCTTGCTATTCTATATTTTCATAGAATCACAGAATTATTAAGGTTGGAAAAAACCTCTAAGATCATCAAATACAATTGTTTCCTCATTTTTAGAACGGAAGAGTTGGTAAAATTAAACTGTAGCTGTCAAAAGTCACCAAATAAACCTATTACATAAGCAAATAGTACATACTGATGACAGGCACAGAGTTAATCCTCAAAATGTTTTTGTTYGGCATACAATATTAGTCAAATGCTCTGATGGTAAAACCTTGCTGGTTTTATCGGAGTTTTACAAGTCTACTTAGAAGGTACTGGAGACCCAAAAGAGGCAGACCCAAAAGAGGCAGAAACCTGGAACTGTAAAGAAAGACTTCTGTAATGTCTCTTGGGCCAAGGCAGATTGACCCTGGGCTATAAAATTAAATAAAAATGGTGCCTGAACTACATGGGGCCAAAGGGGTGCTTTGTTTGGGTGGTGTTTCAGGGCTGCTTGCTGAATGGGAAGGCTGGACCTGCACACCCTTTGGCACTGGACAGAGTGTCTCTCCCATCAAATCTCCCAGAMTGGGATGAAGGAGGAATGGGATGCAGACTTGGAAACAGACTGATTGACCATGATAATCAGAGTGAAAAGGTTACACTTACAACAGGACCAAGGGTCAGGAGTCTAGAGTCGTACATAGGGCAGACCCAAAAAATAACGTGGGAAAAGACCAAACTCAGAGCAAACACACAAACAGATAGATGATCCAGACACGGTTGCTTTCTAACCTTTGGAAATGGAATGGAGAGGACCACTCTTGAGGTTTATCCACAACCCTTCTAGCTACTTGTCTAGAAGCTGAAAATCTACCTGTATTGATCCAGTAGCCCAAGGAGACTTTCTTCTGACTATGGCATCTTCCAGATTACACGCAGCCCTGCCGTGACATTTATACACTCTCCATGGCCAGAAATATCCAGGTAGCAATAACATGGGTATATAATGAGACAGGATGCTTCCCTGCAGTTGTCAGCTCAAGTTTAACAAGTCCAGCTAACCAAACATTCCCAAACAACATTCCCAAAAGATATACACAGACTATGACCCTGTGACTCCACATGGAGCTCTCCTGTTATCATAGAAATGATTAGCTTGGAAAAGGGTTTTGAGTCCAGCCATTTAACCAGCACTGCCGAGTCCAAGACTAAAACATGGCTGTAAGTGCCACATTTACACATCTTCTAAATACCTCCAGGGAAAATACAGACTTTTAAAATCTCTTATCCCTGCCCTCATTGCACGACAGCTAGACATACACCAGAGATACCCACATGTGGGCTTACAGAAACAGGTAAAAAACACATATTGCATTAAGACACAGAGTCGAAAAATGAATGTCCCTACATCACTCAACCTGTCTGGAAGCAAGCTGTGGAGGAGGAGGCTTTGAGCTGAAGGCACAGAGTTGTCTAGCTTTTGTCTGGTCCCCTAGGCTATTATTAGCTCAGCCCTGTCTGTACTGGTTGAAATCTCATCTCTGTGATGTCAAAACACGGTCTTACATCATTTTCACAGAGTAAAGCAAAATGCAGTCCTGGAAAGACAAGGCTATCTGCAGTTTTAGTTCCTATTACYAGGCTTTGACTGTTTCTCAACATCCCCACTACACTCACTGCAACCTGTGAGAACGGCACATTTCCTTGATTTCTTTAAGCTTTCACCTGCTAGCAAATGCTGCGAGCTAGCCAGCTGAATTTGTCTTCCCCTGCTCAGAGGCTTTGAGAAAGCTGGAGCTGCGGAGTCCAGACTCACCCTGCAGGAGCACACTGCAGTAATCTGTACAGATAAAGCACTGGGGGTGTGCACCAGGGTGCCCTTGGGGGGCCTCTCTGGCTGCCTCGGGGATAAGGGACAGCAAAGCCTCTGAGCAGCACGTACATGACACAGATTCCCTCACTCTCATTAGAATCACGTCCTCCCTGTGCCCCTGGATGTCAGGAAAAGCGAGGAGGATGAACACAAGAGGCTTCACCACTCAGACCCACAAACTACCAAGCACTACATRAACTGGAACTCAGCAGCTATGGCAAGATCTACTGGACTTAATCAAAGCAAGCAAAAGACAGTGCAATAAACGTATCCCAATCCCCATCTGTCCTCTAGGTGAAAAGGAAATAGTCTTGCTATATATGGATAGTTCCCAGACATATGCTGAGAAATAATAATAGCCTGCCTATAAAGGAAGGAGGCTAACATTAGCATAGATCGATTTCAGAAAAAAGAWTATGGCTTTGTGAATTTAACCACCCAGGGTCTGGTCAGTATTAAAAAGTGATGAAAAATGTAATCACAGCCTTAGAAGCTGCTCAAGGGAGACTGATGGTGAAACTATGGCTCTATTTTTTTTTCCATAAGGGAAGCTGAAGAGAAAAGCCAATGTGATGAATGTGCTGGCTGTTAATGCCAGGTTCCATAGGCAACAGCCTGAAATTTAATCCTATGAATCACTAAAAGGAAAATGTTTGGTTGAAACAGCTTGCTCCCAGAAGAGCTCCCCCCTCCTGCCCTGAGCCTGCTCCTGAATGAGCTGCTGTTGTTCAGAACACCAACAAAACAGATTAACTGTTAGATAATCTGATTTGAGGGGGGAAGCTCCCCACTAGCCATACCACACTCTGCTAAAAGCACAGGGCAGAAAGAGTCACAAATATTAAGCAGCACAGTCTGGTCTTTCTCTTGTCTTTGCACAGTTTGGAAGCATTTCTTCTCCAGTCAAAAATGGCAAAAGGATTTAATGAGGAGACAGCCTACTCTTTGCTTAAAATGCCCCCATAGAACATGAAAGCTGCTGTCTGAGTTATTATTCTAGAACTATAAGCAATGCATATTATGAAAACCTGCCTTTTAAATGACAAATAAACCTCATCTAACAACAATTTACTTCTAAATGCATAAAACTGTATGCATGTTTTGTATGTTCCTAGGTAGAGAGCTAAASCCCTGTAGTATGTCTTCTTTTTCTTTTGCTTCCAGCAGCTTTTTATTAGTCAGGCCTATTCTACTCCATCCTTGCAGTGATCCTTTTCAAATGGTTTTATTTCTTGCTGTCAAGCCATTGTAAATGGCTGTTGCTGAATTCGAGAGATGTGCTTTTCTCCACCCAAAGAAGTGATTTAAATGATAAAGCACCTACCAGGAAAGAAGCAGGCAGTGAGACACAGCAGCTGCTGCTTTTTTTGAGCAGCTGGACAACAAGCTGACAAAATCAGAGCAACACTTGGGGATTTTTCAAAATTAGGACCTGTGTATTCTCTGCTTAATTTTTTCACATTTACACAGGTTCTAAGAATTTATTTTGTCCAGGCTTCAAAATCCAACCATTATTCTGTGTGACATTAAGTACTTTGCAAGTATTATACACTACAGTAAGATGAGTAAAGTACATTGCTCGCTGCAAAGAGCAAAGAGATGTGCACATAGATACTTCTGAGGTACCTGGTTCTGAAAGTCATAGCCCAGCCTTAATACTTGCTGGAACTTCCCCAAACATCTCGGACAGCCTTGGACTAACCTGGTCCTCAGGGACTATGTAGACGAGGGATTTTCTCTCTGTAAGCCTGTTTAGTACCTTGAGGGCAAAGGCATGGCTCAGCACAGTACCTCAGAAATCACAGCTCTGTGGGAGATTAGAGGAGCAAGATCTGCTATGCCTGGGCTGGGAAGGTGTATCTGAGGCCTRTTTTCTGCGAATTTCTTTGCCAGACATGGGCTGTGATCTGTAGAGCACCTCCTCCTTGAGCTCACTTCCCTGCAGAGGCATTAAATCCATCCAAAGATAAAAAAGCAGCAATCCTGACACGACATTGGCAGCGTAAACTCTGCTACCTTTGTTTGGGCTGCAATGTTCTAGGCTGGAGGGCATGGAAGGCATCTCAGAATTGCTGAAATTCTGAAGAACTGACAAATACTGACAAAAGAGYTGGCTATATTGTTTAATACAGAGTAATAMGTCCAAGAAGGTTTTTTAAGCACASCCTAAGGGACCGATTTAGTGCATATGTGTAGGGCCATGTGTAGGATCACAGGTGAGTAACAGCACGGACATCCTGCTGTGGGCATGATGTGCCCAGATGTGTGAGATAAAACAGAGCTGTGGGCAGAGGGATCCTCGAGTCACAGCACCAACCAGCAGCCATCACAACATACAAATGTCACAGCA
>JACDOX010000148.1:820632-873351 GCA_014549065.1 Cardinalis cardinalis
CCCAGAAATTTCCACTTTCCAAAGGTGTTCAGTCATTTGGCCAGATGTTTCTTACACAGCCTTTAAAAGAAACTGCCCTGTGTCTGTATCATAAATATTTGACTGTCTCAGTCTCTTAAAAATAGAAATTTATTTAGCCAACAGCTTATTGATAAAAAGACAAGCAAACATACAGCTTCCTCTGGATGTTTTGGTTCTTTGCCACACACAAACTACAGGCAACATACAATGAAACAGTACAGCAAATTACCTTAGATCAGCTTAAATTTTATTAGAATCACATTCTGTAGTAATGTAAAATATAGGTATATTTTAGTAAAATCAACATTTTTTTCTCCTAAGCAGATTTCAAGTATTAGTATATTTACTTCCCTTTGATGTCTATTCTCATTCTGCATTTAGGTATGAGCAACTGTTACAGCTCATCTCATATAATTGTTCAGAAATTCTATCATCATCATCATTGCAGTGTTTTTGCTCAGAACAGTATTCTTCTTTCTTCTCTAACTAAAGAGTGGTTAAAATATAAAAGCAGAAACAACTGGTGTGAGGATTCATGGACCTGATCACAGACCAGACAACTAAAAAATTACTCCCTGTAGAATGAGTCATCCATGTGAGTATAAAATGAAAACAAAAATCAACATTTCATTTCTATTAAAAATATTAATCAAGCATTGGTGGAGAATGTAAAATTATACTTTCTGAAAAAAAATTTATTAAATATCTTGCCATTTCCATGCATCTTCCTATCCAAATTCAATGTATACTATTTTTTTAATGTAAAAAAAAGTCAGAAATCCAAATTTTTTCTATGTTCTAGATTAAAAGAACATTCATTCACCTCTTCCAGCCTTCAATATAAGATGCAGCAGAACATGGCCTTTTAACACCAGCTCAGATGGGGCTTTTCAGAGTGCAGGACACACAAACATGCAGTGGATCCAAAGAAAACCATTATGTTAATTGTACTGTGATTCTAATGACAAAGATCACTAATGACAATGGACACATATTACGAACACTATTAAAATATACAAAGTAATATTTGAATGCTTCATGACATTACACTCTAATGACAGAAAATCTCTCCTGAATCTTGAGTGTGCTAACTGAAAGACTCAGAACAGATGCAGAATTCATGATGGATGAATACTCAGAAAAGATGGAGAATACTCAGAAAAGATGGAGAATACTCATTTGCAGTGAGATTAAAAAGCAACAGGACTCCACCTCAGACACTAGAAATTTTCTTCATGATCACCTTGAATAATAGTTAAGGGCCATAAAACTGAAGAGGCCAAATATGTAACTTATGAGCTGAGAGGATTTCACAGGTTTTGTGTGTTAGAAAGAAATTTCTCCATGCCTTTATTTTAATTTCTGAAGCACAATAAAGAAAAAAATAAAAAGAAATCAGGGTGGTTCAAGTGCTGACAATTGCCAAAACAACACATTTGAATCTTGCATGAAGACAAAAACTTAATGATTTCTTTTATTTTTATTTAGGACTTTTCTGCCACAATAGCTCTATAGACTTGGAGAAGTCATGCTACCATCAGGCATTTTAAAACAAGAGAAAATCTTTAAATTATTTAATTTTTTTTCGTCAGATTTCCTAGTTTCCCTGTTTTTACAGGGTCTCAGAACCATTAGAATAATCTGTGACACAACCAAGCAAGAAGTCTATAAAAGACTTCTCCATCATCAAGCAAGCTCTTCTGAAACTGATGCTGTATGAGGAATGTTGGTACCAGCAGGATCATAGAGATTTAAGTATGGCAGAGCTGTTGTCTTCCTCTCTATTACTCTCTATCCATTACAGCATTACCTGTTACAGGTTTCTACAAGCAAGCACCACAAAGCAAGGAGTAATGGAAAAGAAAAAGAGAAGGGAATAAATCAAGGGAAAAGAAAACTGTAAGTTGGCAAAGGTGGAGAATCCAGCTTCTTCTCACAGAATTGTCTCTTTTGCATTCAAAAAATGAGGCTTCAGCTGGAATGCTTATTACGAGTAGCTGAAAAAGTGTTTTTGAAGTCAGAGGCTCCTGCACTTAAACACACCTGGATCTTCCCAGGGTCACATATTATATATATATATATATATTCCACAGTGCCTTTCAAAGACTTGGCTGTAGGTACTTCAGCACTTTTTTACTGAAAAGCAGCACAAAATGAAAATCTCAGGGAATTCAGGTACTCTACCTTTTCGTGCTTTGTCTTTTGAGACCTTTTTATGAATAATTCATTAAGGGGCTAGGAAAAAAACTAGAAGGGAAAAGGTGTAAGAACTTTCTCCTGTCATGTACAAAGTGTAGAAGAGTGAGTTTTCAGAACAAAACCAGCTCCTCTTTCTAAGTACACGCATATTCCTAACAGCACAGAGGGGAAAGACAAGAAACAGTACAGTTYGTATCTTACATTTCTGTGGGGATTCTGCAACAAGCAGACTTAATCTTAAAACCTGAAACCATGCTGTGGAAACGCAATGAAAATCTTAAATGTAGCCAGAAATTAATGTATTGGGCTCGATTAACTTCTAACATAACTGGAAAACTTGGCTGTGCTGGGAGCTCTGATTTGGGCTGGAAAATTCATGGAGGCGCTTAGCAAGGTGGTGGCTGTGCTCACTCCCTAGTGACTTTGCTCTGTCCCTCCCACCTGCAAACGTCACTACGAAGCAGACTGGAGAGCCCACAGCTCTCCAATTTAAGTTTCTTTCCTGGAATAAACCCCCACCTGTTTAGGGTCCTGCTGAAGAAGCTGCACATCCTCACACCTTGCTGAAGCTCTGAGTAGCCACAAAGCACTCAGCAAGTGTAGGATGCTCCCAGTGTTCCAGCAACCGCTCAAAGAGTGGGGGTGCTGGGCTTGTCCAAAGGACTGATGAGGCTGAGGGGAAAATATCCCTCTTTTCTCCAGAAAGAAGTCCTCAGATAAAAATGATCTGAATGTGAAGCAGAAGTACTAAGGAAATGAGAGGAGAAAGGAAAAAATAAGTAGTTCTGCATGAACCTCCCCTTTTCTTGTTTCTGGACCTCATAGATTTCTGCGGAATAAAAAGAAAAGAAAAACCTTAATGAAAAAGAAAGTGGAAACTTACAATGACTATGCTTTCAAGTCTCACACAGAAAAGTGACAAAGAAGAAATCTACACCAATTTATGGTCTCATTTTGAAAACCAGCAGGTTGGAGAAACAGGTTAGAAAGAGGAACTTAACTGATGAAAATTTGAACAATGATGGTTGGAGGGCTGCA
This sequence comes from Cardinalis cardinalis, assembly GCA_014549065.1. Taxonomy (NCBI): domain Eukaryota; kingdom Metazoa; phylum Chordata; class Aves; order Passeriformes; family Cardinalidae; genus Cardinalis; species Cardinalis cardinalis. The sequence goes on from JACDOX010000148.1 coordinate 823,891, forward strand.
ATGAAATATGCGATGATGAACTACATCATTGGAGGTAAAAAAAGTACCTTGAAATACAATAAAATTCTTAGCAGGGGACTCCAATATTCATGGTGGGTAAGAAAGGGAGAGAAACATTAAAAATACAATTTTCAACTTTCTACTTTTACTTTCTGACACACTTGCAGTCATTCTCCAGGTATAAACAAGCCTACACAAAAATAATCATTAAGAATAAAAATCCTACTCATATTTAATTAATATTGTATTTCTTATATTTTTTCTTTATTTAAAGAAATGTAACTACACAGGAATCAGAGCTTTTAATATATTATAAGGAAGATTAATTAGCATCACTACTTCTTCCATTTTGGGAGATTACTCAACACTGAAAAAATTCAGAGGACAATTTTGGCCTCTGTAACATTGATGGTAAGTTCTTTAAAAGTCCCCTTATTCCAGCTTCCCTTAGCAATGCTGAGGGTGAAAAAGGGCTTCTGTAAAACCCTGAAATGGAAAGTTCAAAACAACAAGAAAATAGCATATTTTAGAAAACTGAACAAAAACCCCAACACATTAACTATAGGGGAAAAAAAAAAAAAGACAACAAAACCAAATGTATGCTACTGGCAGTGGAAGTGCAGAGCTCAACATGTAATTAAGCCACTTTCATACCTGCCTACCATTTGTATTCATTGTTTGGTTYGGACTTTTCTCGACTACATGCAACTACAACATGAGCCAGGCATGCCTTTTCTTCTGGCGGGGGATCTCTTCCTCTTCCTTCGGGCTCAGAACAATGTTGGTAAAGATTCAGGCGAAAAAACTCTTAGTACAAAGGATGTGTTGGTAAGTGAAAGAATAACATTATAACAAATTTAAGGAAATAGTTTTCTTTTTCAAAAGTTATTACCTTAAGCAGATCTAGATTTTATATCACATATGCCACTGATGCACAAATATTAGACACCATTTAATATACCTTTTGGTGAAGAAATAACAGCACTTAACAATACCAAAGCTATCTTTGAAAGGAAGATATAAAATTCAGTCATAGTGCCTTTATATTCCCAGGCATATATTATTTAATAATAATTTTTTTTTTCCTGTGACCTTGTTAAGTTTTGTGATATAGCTATTTATGGACCATGACTTTATGTATATTTAATGTTAAGCAATATATTTTATTAAYTGTAGAAGTTTTAAGCAGTGTTAAGCAATATATTTTATTAACTGTAGAAGTTTTAATCCATCTTTCTTATGGCAAAATCTTAGTTATCCTTCAGCCATGGCACTTTGCTAATACCAGCCTTTGTCACACCTGTTCAAGGTATGTAATTGTGTCCCATCTAGTTTGCCATTCAGAGCTAGGAAAAGAAAGAAAACTACCCCAGGCCCTTGTACAAGCATGTACTGCATTGTCAGCTAAAATGTCTGATATTTTTGACTTGAAGACATTATTTTGTAGTTGATACTGCAACTAAAAATGATGAAAGAGGTAAAGGAGACGCTAAGGGATATGGCAGTGCTAAAAAGGAAATTCCTGTTTAGAAGAAACACAGCTTAAACAATATAAAATCAACTGTTTTCTTTCTTTACAGAGTTAAAAATAACACTCCAAACGTACTGACCACATGTTGCTGGCTAAGACCCGAGCTCTTGATAACCCATTAAGAATAGCACGAGTCCTTCAGCGGGTAACGCAGAGCCAGCTCCGGGCTTAGGCRGATGAGGCAGGTGCCCGAGACAGCTTTGGGTCGGGCAGGACAGAGCCCGTGCCAGGCCTGGCGGCTCCGCAGCCGCTCCCTCCAGGCTCCCTGGCTCCCTCGGAGGAGCCGTGCCCGGGCCGGGCTGTCCCAGGGCGCAGGCTGGCCCAGCAGGGCGGCCTTGGCTCAGCTCCCGCCCGAGCAGCGCTCCCAGCCAGCTCCTGGCCACCAGGCTGACTCATTCCCCAGTCAGTCTGGGTACAGCCTCATTTGTGAATGCATGTAGTTTTGGTTTGAATTCACAAACCTGGCACTCCTCCGGGGCTTACTCAGATACTGCTTCCCACTGCATAATCCACACGCCTTCCTCTCGGAGGCCGTTTCAGCCCCGAGGAGCGTGGGGCGGTTCTGGGGCAGCCCGCGCTCTAAAGGATCAGGCTGGACTCTTCGCTCTTCGGTMTTCAGGTTGTTTATTATTTCTTATCTGCAAAGCTTTCCTCCTGCCCAGCCGAGGTCTGGACAGGAGGGCAGCCAAAAGCACTCTGATCGCCCCCGAGGCGGTCTCGTCTTTATGTACTACATATTATGTGTGACATATTTACCCTTCACTTCCCAATACCAGTCACACATATTGAACTGTGCACCTCTGTGTCAAACCAGTCCCCAAGTGCCAACATCACCACAGAAAATGGATGACAAGAAGAAGGACAAGACACGCCCYGATCCCTCCATCTTGTCTCCATAACCCCCCTGTACCAGAACCTAAAATCTATATATTCACCCTGTAAACACATCATTCCCACACCATTCAAACCTGAGTGCCTCTCATGTGCTCGTACACAGGTGGCAAATCCCTGGATGGATCAAAGTCAAGCCACCAGGCACTACTGGCAACATTCCAGGTCCTCCGAGCCCCCCAAGAGGGTTCTCGGCGACTCTGGACATCCGGAGYGATGTGCTGGGTTCCCACATCTTCCCATTTAGATTTTAAGTCTGGCCTAGTTAGTGATATCATTGCTCATGACTCTCCAGTCATGGCTCTGCTGCATATATTTTCTTTACCCCTATTTTTGGGCTTCTTACTTCCTTGAAAATATCTCCTCACACCAAGACCAATCTGTTGTGGTGCGCGCACCAATCTACTTCAAAACAATTGTGAACCATCAATTTGGTTCATATTAGTCACCTTATTGGCAAATAAGTGAATTTGCATTATGTGAACCCTTTAGACTTGACAAAATTCCTCTCCAACCTACAGAACATCGATGTATTTTATACATTAAAAGATCTAYGGAAAGACAAATCCAGCCTGAACTACTTTTCTGCTACAGCAGGAGGTAGTCACTAATGTGACTTTCTGTCAAGAAGCACATGCCAGTGTATAAAAACCAGGCTCTTATATTTTAAGTTTCTTTAATTATCTGCCTGYTACAAAGAACCTACACTTTTTATAGGCCTCATTCACATCTCCCTTACGTGCTCTAGCTACTCCTCCCTTGCTGTCCAATGCTCCTGGCGTTGTTTCCAGTAGTCTCCCCAGACACTTCCTCCTGCCACCAAATTCCATGGCCTTAAAAGAGGCGTGCTGTGCCACTTTCTGCTCCTTAGGGTACGTGAGGAAGCTGCCCAGGGAAGGCAGTTTCAATGCAGGACCCCCGGGAGCTCTAGCTACAAGGCCTACAAGGGTACTAGAAATCTCTGTTTAAGTGAATAAATCCTGCTCCCAAAGCCAGTTTTTTTGTTCTGGACAGCAAACGCAAATGACACCCTGGTGACATGGCTCCCACTTGAGGCTGTGTGCATAAATCCCATGTTTTCTGGCACGACAAYGTCCTTTAAATGGTTGTCACCTGTTTTTTCGAGATCTGTGCCTTTTCAAAGCTGAGGAATCATAAAAGGTAAGGTTTAAATGCCAACTTTGATGCATAAATAGCAAAGCCAAGCTAGGCAGAGCAGAAGAGCAGGTCCTCTTGGTTCAGTGAACAGATGCTGTCCCATCTCACTGGGATCTCTTTTCTGGGTACACATTGTGCAATCATGTGTGACTGTGATATACATCTGGAACTTCTGGACCATGTCTTTATTCTCCATGCTTTTATCTGGAGYACACCAATAGCAAAACACTTTTAATTATTCTAAACTTACTTATTAAAATGCAGTGTTTCCAGATTTGAAGTCTCTTCATTTTCACTYGAGAGCATAGTACCACACAAATATACAGGGACTGACTCCTCAGGATGCTAGGAAACAGGAGCATGTTGCAGTCTTGCTATTAATTATTACTCTCTTAAGAAGCACAGAGAAAAACTCATCAAAACGTGCCCATCTGCATTAAGCCCTGGGGCTGTGGTGGAGACACATGGAATAGGGGTCAGAGACAGTTACTTATCAGCAGGCCCCTGCAACACCAATGTCTTCAGCAAAAGTAGCAACTCCAAGAGAAGAAATATTGGTCTGTGGAATTCTTTTTAGGGGACAAGAAATGGAAAGATGGAAAGAGAGGCAAAGGAGGAGACAGAAAGCCTGAGGATCTCTCATCTTTTTGCCCTTCTGAAAGAAAACAATGGAGCTCTGAAACTTATTTCTCAACATGCATGTGCATGCATGAGGAGGGAGCAAAGCWACAAGGACAGCTCAAAGAAATGAGAATTCAGACAGAAAACTAAAAGAGAACAAGGAAAAAAAAGTCTGTTTTAGATTGTTCATCACAATCTAATCTTGAAATGAAACAAAATAGTAAAATAAATTTACACCCAGAATCATCTCCCTGGTCCCAGGCAATGCAATATTCAACTTAGACTCAGTTATTTTTCAAAACACCAGTACTTTGGTGTGAAACTACAGCAAGGCAACCTGATTCTTCCAGTCACACATCCATCAGCCTCATCCTTTTTCCTGACCTCACAGAATTCATCAGCACATCAATCTGCCCACAAGATCAGTTTTCTGCTTAAGCACAAGAGTACGATTAATTAGCAAGGGAAGGGTCAAGGAGAASTCAGTCACAAAAGCAATCAGGAAAATTCATCTAAATAAACCAAATGACTGCTATGGAAAAGGAGAGGTGAACTGCTGTGTGTGCTACATTATTCTAATTTTCTGTTTGTTCCAACTCCCAGCACCATCTTCCCATAGATGGGAAGTGGCAAAAGTGTGACCCAGAAACCAGTCAGATGCAAGGAGTGTTACCTAGAAGTACTGTGTTTAATTTCCAAAAGGCTGCAGGCATATTTCTTATACAGAGACCAAATTTTGGGACTGAGACCTACCTCATTAGTGGAGCTATATATCAAAGCACAGAGAAAGCAGTTTCATAGACAAGCACATCAATTATATAATTATCCTGCTGGCAGCAGTTCAGCCTCTTATGCTTCCACTCTATTTATATTCAGTTTATGTAAAAAACTTTCTGTACACACATGCATATTTTTCCATGCATTTCTTATTCATAATTGCTGTTTACTTTATGTTGTTAGCTTTTGCACTCACTTGCCTGTGACCTTTTTGCTATTTAAAAAAAACAAGCAACAAACCCCACAAAAAGAAACCCTTGCAAAGTGTTTAAAAGAGAAACAACTTTTCAAGGAAGAGAGAAAACTACCACATATGCAGAGCAGTGTGGTGACAAACACATGAAATTATTAGGTATTCGTATTCTTTTCTGTAGCTCCCTTTGCATTTAGCTTTTGAAGAAGGGAAGAAAAATAGAAAGGTGATCATTCTAAAGATCACTCCCTACAAGGAATAAAAATGAAACAAACCCAGCTTTTGCAGATGGATTTTTCTCATCAAATCCTCTTCTTCCACTCGCCTTGCCACATCCCTCCCAAATGCACACATCTCGAAGGCTCCAGGCAGACGACATGAAGCCTCTGCCCAGTGCTCAGATTTAGGGAACAGTGACAAACTGGCACCTCTCTTCTCTGGCCCTTCATTCCCACTACACTCATCATTCTACCAGAGGCTGTTTTTCAGGCAATCTCTCCCCACAATGCTTTTTTCTGGCAGAGGCAGCAGTCGGTTCATCCAAGCGCCAGGAAAACAAACCAGCAGTTAGCAAAAACGTGAGTGCAGCTGCCAGAGCAGCAGAAAAAGCAGACTCATAACATGCTGCTTGGAAGACAGTCCTCACAGCTTATGTTACTGTCATATTTAGACTAATGATGCATTTTATTTTCTAAACAAGCTAAAATCCGTCCCTTTTTCCCCTCTTGCTCATACACATACAGATGCTCCCATCACACAAACCTCTCTCACTATGTGCAATTCAGCTACAGCTCGCTACAAGCCGATCAAGTTATCTTTGACACTGAAATAGGAATTCAATCTGAAACAGGCTTTCAGAGAAAGAGTATTGTTACACCTGTCTAATCAATCTTTGTGTGTTAAGCAGTACCAAGAAATCTCTCTCTCATTCCATCAGTTTAGATTAAACCCTCACCCAACGTGAATGCATTTCCCAGGAATATGCAACATCTTTTTTGACCAAAATCATCTTAATGAGAATTTAGAATACAGACTTGGTTAGAAATACTTCTTCTACTTTCAAAACAGACGACAAGATAAAAGTTGTCAAAGGATGCCTAATAAAACATTCCAGTAACCCTGCTTTTGAACTGCTGAATAGACAATGAAATTCAAACATTTCCCAACAGCACAAACACATGGACAAACCACTGCTAGCATCCAAGCCTATTGTCACAGCTGCATGTCACAATTTGTCAGGAAAGCCTCCTGATTGCACCAGGAGCTCTGTGGAAGTCTGTGAGCCCTGACATGAAAAGAGAGGCCAAGGATGAGAGACGTCACATCATCAATGTCTTGGTTTGAASAGACAGGTGTCTGCTAAGGAAAGCAGCAGCCTTCCTTGAAATGGAAAATGTAAACTCCTTCCCTCCGAATTATTATAATTTTKAAATTAAGGCAAAGATATGGGAATAGGAATAACAGWTCTTTACTAGRAAAATTAAAATACAAATGCAGTAGTACAAGAAAGCCACTGACAGAKTCAGAATATGGCCTGACACCCTGTGGGTSAGGGTGTTGGCAGCAGTCCCATTAAATGGTGCCTGCAGCCCTCCTGCAGTGGCAGCTGTGGCTCTGTTGGAGCAGGGATCCYGGAGAAGGGTGGAGTTTTCCTAGGAAGGTCCAGTGGTGGTGTAGATGGGCCTGGTCTCCTCTGGGAATCCAGTGGGAAAGAAAGCTGCTCCTCTGGGAATCCAGTGGGAAAGAAAGCTGCTCCTCTGGGAATCCAGTGGGAAAGGCTGCCTGTGGTGTTCCAAATCTCAGATTATACCCAGGCAGGAATGCTTGGCTGCTCCCCCTGGGTGGAGCTTTTCACAATGGATGATGGARTTTTATCAGCCATGCAGTGACACTCAGTGGCCCATGACAGAAGATATTTCCCAGAGGGAGGATGGGTTGTGGAAGAGATAAAGCAAACTGCCCCACCTGGTTTTAACAGGTGGCAATAGAACACACAYCCCCAGCCACATCTTGCATTTCCAACCTAAAACAGTCAACATCATCKAAATTGGATTTTTGGACTGAAAATCTGAACTAGAGACTGAAAATCCTGAACTACAGCCTGAAATGTCTCATTCTCTGTTCACCCTCCTGAAGGTACTTAGTTCCCATGAGCTGTGCAGCACTCAGGACTTCCAACTGAATGGAAGTACACTTCCCAGTAATAGAGATTACTTTTTTGTTTTTTTGAATGTTAATAACTAAAAGTATATATCTGATTTTCCACACAGTCATCACCACTGGCAACTGGGGAGTGTGTGGAGTACCGCTCCAAGTGGGGAACACTGGCTATGCTGAAAACATATCTCCTTGATTTTTGCTGCTCTGTGAGCTGCTTGGTACAGGTTGCTGCTGCACTGCAAAAACCTTCACAGAAACTACTGAACTGCAAAATTAACCCACTGAGCATACTGAGGATCCACAAATTACCCACCAGTTAAAACCTGACAGCACGTCTTCCATGTTTACAGAGGAGCAGGGTAGATCATTTACTTCTATACATCCAGTTTAATAATGATTAAAGGGTGTCACAAAACCAGATTATTAACACRCCACAACCAATTATTCCTGACCATCAATATATTGCACATCTCTTGTCCAAGTTTTCATCTCATGTCCTGTCTTGTCAGTAATCTTTTCCATATTCATCCTTAATATTAAAGAGTATGGGGTCTCTCACACGGAAGCTTAGTCCTAATTTTATCCTTCTGGAAGCTTGCAATCACTCAGGCACTTTACATGCTACTCAAATCCTCAATATGCAACAGAAAGTACTCTGAAAATGGAATGAAGTTATTCCGCTGGCCACTCTCCAAAAGGAGATCGGTCGGTAGTGGGAAGCTCTTGGTATTCACTCCACTGGGAAGGGAATGCAGGTCAATTCATTACAACTGCTATCATCTGACAAGTGTTCTTGGTACCCAGGCCTCCATTCCAACGAGCCTTGCCGCATCTTAAATAACAGCTCTCACAGACAGAATAGGCACTGCGCATTCCATGGACCTGCTGAAGCATATTTGGGCAATATTAAAGAGAAAGGGAAAACCCAAGGACTCAAAGAATCCATGACTTGGTGATTACAGGAACTTTTCCAATAACAACATGCACCCAGTCAAGTTTATTTTCCAGCYTTCTATCCCCATTCTGGTCTACTGTTAACTGCACTCACTCTTTTTTTAAATTAAAGTAAATATAATCATCTTTTATCTGCTATCATCAACTCTTGTTGGTATTTTTTTTAGACACTTCTGCAATGACAGAGGAAGAAAGTGAGTTTTGCTTATTTATATGTATCTGCATTCACTTCTGAGGAGGTGGTGGAGGTTAGGACTTGTTCCTTTTTAAATTTTCTCTCTCTTAGGGATTTTTTCTCCCATTTGTTGCCTAAAAGACCYGAACAATGGATGCTTAAGAGAGACAAAGGACGTGGCCGAGATGGGGGGAAGTGGTGCAGCTGGCTGCAATCCCTTAACTGGGGGACTTCCTCTTGGGAAAGGCTGAGATACCTCGAGATTTCAGCTGCAGGGTAAGGGACTGGGCTCAGCCTCTCTCTGTCTTGCTCTCGGGAGTGGAGGTGAGATGGTTGGGCGGCTGCTGCTACGGGCAGCAGAATTCACTGCCACCATGGARTTCTGTCCTTCACTGCTCCTCATTCCYGTGGGTGAGCCTTTGCTCGTAGGAGCAGCCACTGAACTGGGACCTTTCCCACACCGGATCCCACTGGGAGGCCCCTCACCACGTGCTCGGGTGCCTCAGGGGAGAACCCGGGACCCCGACCCTCGCCCCCTCAGAGGGAGGGAGCGTCTCCCGGCTGCCCGTGGGAGCCTGGCAGCCGCTGCCCAGCCCGGCTGTTTGCTGCCGCTGCTGCTTTGGGCTTTTTGCTGCGCCCCAACCCCACATCCCACGTCCGCTGCGCCCACACGGCTCCTGGCACGGCTCCGGAGTTTTCGCTGCACTTTGTTTGTCTCTGCCATTCCTGCCTGCTGCTCCGAGGTTCCTGCTGCAGCCCGTGACAGACCCGGAGGGGCGCCGAGAGCGGCTCCTKCCCGCGGCTTTGCCAAGGAAAGCCCCTTCTCTCCTCTCTCCCTGCCGCCGCCCCAGCCGCCATGGCCGCGTGCAGAGGCGGCCGAGCTGGCGCCACAGCGCCCCCTGCAGGCGCGGGGGAATCATCGCACCCGCCCTGCCCGGCCGGGAGCCAGCAGCGCCCCTGCTGGCCGTGCCCGGAACTGCACCGGAGGGGAAAGGGCCCAGGGCCAGAGCGGCTGCGGGGCCTTGGTGCTGCTGCGCCGCTCCTGCAACGCTGATGATGGGGATGATGATGGGGCTGCTTGTCCTGTTTTATACACATATATCCTAGTAAAGAACTGCTATTTGTTTTCTCATATCTTTGCCTGAAAKCCCTGTAATTTCAAAGTTTTATAATTTGAAAGAAAGGGGATTATATTTTCCATTTCAAGGGAAGTTCCTGCCTTCCATGGCAGGCACCTCTATTTCAAATCATGACAGTAGGTTCCAGTGAAAATKATTCCATTGCTGTAAAATAACCCGCTTAATAGGCCTGAATCAGTGAGCACATCTCTATAGACAAATAGTGCTAAGGAAAAACGCRCACAGGGATGGGGAAAAGGTGACATTCAATCCAAACTGCACAAAGGATCTGCTAGAAAAACTTCAAATTTAAAATGCTTTTGTTGCTCAAGGTGTGATTTTACTAAACTTCAGGTGATGCTTTCCAGAAGAAGGCAGCCTGGGGATATGCTATAGCATATTTCAGGGTCAAAATCATTCTGATTGTTGAAACACTCAAAACTATGCCCACAATTATATACTTAATTTGGCCAGAGATAAACACCTTTGTTAAGAGCTCTGGAATAACAAGAAATGGGCTTCCRAGGATGAGGGCTATTCTCAAACAGGTAGATTTGGGATGTGCATTTCAAAGGTCCTGAGCAGTCACTCTTTTCGCTAATAGAAGTGTTGCAGGTGCTCAGCGTCCCTCAAAAAAGACCAAAGTTAAATCCTTGAAGGCCATAGCCATTAACTATTTGCAACTTTTCATATCGGATTAGAGTTTGCATAATAAAGTAAATCTCACTAAAAGGGACAAAACCTGGAGCAGTAATATGGAACAAAACAAATTTACAACATGGTTAAACTAAGCAAATGAAGATTTCCACCTATACAAAAGATCGTGTGCTTAAAATGCAGTGTGTTGCATTTATGTTCTTCTTTTAAACTAGCATTGAACAAACAGAGAAAACTACCAAACTTTTAGCTGAACTTGGCCACAGCAAAACCAAAGCAATTCAGACACCTCATTACTTGATTCCAGTTCCATAGGACAGAGCAGTTCAGCAAAACAGTGTCCTTGATGATTCAGTTCAGCACTGACCAAAAATAACATTTATTATTAGCACAAGCAGGTTCAGCCCCCAAAATGTACTATTTCATCCCCTGTGGTGATAACATGTGCCACATGCATCTTATTTCCCCTTCTAGGGGGTCACCGAGGAGCGCTGCAGTGTCCATTGGGAACAGCATGCCCTGTCCAGCTATGCCCATTCTCTCCAGGAGATTCAAGAATAAATTCTTGCTTCCATGGGTTTTGGTGAGGAACAGCACATACAAGAACCTCCAGTGTAACTAGAAAACACACATTTATGTCATGAAGTATACGATACAGGTTTGGGAGGATTTTATTTTTCTCCTGAAGCTCCCTGTGCTGACATAACTCACTATTATTTTAGCTTTTCCTAAAAGACATCATCAGTAACTTTCTGTGACACATTCTGCATTTGACTGCCTCTTTCTTTGTTATTGTTCAAATTCTTCAAGGATATTCATTTCTTGAGAGCTCCAGCTGGGGGTGGAAGAAGGATGGTAAATCTTCCGCAGGTTCTGCCCTCAACCTCACTTGCATTTTTCCCAGTAATTTTAGACTGGGTGCCAGTGAGATAACACAGTCAAGCCAGGCACTGATTACTATGGGACATGTCAAACTCTCATTTTGTGAAAAACATATCTGGCTCTCAAATAGATTTCTTTATCAATAAAATACTATTTGTCATTAAGTAAACAAAATGAAAAAAAGCTTCTCTGCCCCAAGCCCTGTTCTAAATGCCTGAAAGGAGCATTTATCAGAGAGAGAAGTCACCATGCACTCCAAATTCTGCCTGTACTAATCTGAAGCACTTATTTTTGTATCTCACTCCATCAGTGAGCATTTTCTCTACATTGTAGCAATCAACTGAAGTGAAGATACAGACAGGATCTTTTTATGGCAAGGGAGGGAGTACACTGGCATTCAGACAGCAAAGCTTAATCTGGAATTAAACTCTGCGAGCATGCCTTAAATGCCACTTCCACTGCTCATTCACTTTATTTTCTCTAAAGGTTTTTCCTCTGAAGCAAATATAATATGATTTTAAATCATCTACCAGCATGTCAGAGCCGGAGTTAAGTACACTTGTTTTGCATCAGGTTTTTTGCTGTTGCTAAGATGTGTTCCSATCATTCCAGAGCTAACAAGTGAAACCATCCCAAAATAGCACTGCCAAGAGCTTACAAGGGCAGACGGTCATCTCAGCAATAAAACCGACTTGTTGAGGAGCGCTTTGTGTTCAAACAGAATTCTCCACTTGTGCTTCAAGAAGCACTTAGTTTGGTTTGGAGCCACAGGTGCTTAGAACCTGAAAAAATGGTTCCAGTTAAACATATGGGGGAGGGAGATAGCGCGTCTTTCATTACCAGATTAAATGGCACACAGGAAAAGATCAACAGGGCTGTCAGACAGCTGAATTTCGTTTTAGTTCATGATCAAAATATATCCGACTGTTATTTTTATCACAGAGCCCAGATAGGGATTATTTTTTCAGGTCTGGATTTGACAAAATGTCTGATAAATAATACTCTTACATACTTTAATCTGTTAGAGCTATGTATTATTTTGTAGCTATTACATCTCATGTATTTTTTTAAARGATGGTAAATCAAAAGATGCAGATACATGGACTAAGCTGTGTTGATTTAATCTATTATTTTGATTTAATATATTCTGTTTTATAATTATCTATTATATTGATTTAATCTACATATTTTTAAATGTTTTAAATTAGAAAATCCTCAGCAAACCATATACTTTCATGAACACAACAAGGCTGCAAGGCTATAGAAATGTACATGCCACAGTAGGCAGACGAGATTTCAAAACAAATTGCTTTTTCTGGCTATTACTGTTGAAATATATCCTAATGCTACTACTAACATTTCCAGCTGCAGTGACAGATTATTTTTTTTACTGACTTTTTTTATTCTGCAAGGAATTTCAGAGAAGAGAGACAGATGAAGCTTTAACAAGTTCTTTTCAATAACCTGCACATCAAATTTTCTTAATCTGTATGCAAAATTCTGTGATGTCACATTTAGCAAACAAGCAAACGAATGAGGCAAGCTCTGTTCTAGCTGTTAAGTCTTGGTGTACCTTCAGTWTTCTCTCATCTTCACACAAGGCTTCAAAGGACAACTGTTCACTGCCACAATAATAGACATGGCTTAAGCACACAGGCAACCACAAGTGAACTCACTACTCAGGACTATGATTAAATTGAGATAGAAACTTGGTGTATTTAAATGCTCAGCTTTCCAGATAAGAACTTTATATCCTTTGATATAAAGATTTGAGTGTAACAAATTATCCCATCTGGCTGAAAMAGCAAAGTTTTTTGCACAAGTAATACGGGAAGCTGCATGAGGTCATAAATATAAAAAGATAATGAAACTCAATTGTGATTCCAAGCTATTACAACAAGGAATTAAATGGAAACACTTTCTTTTTAGAAACAATATTGTTTAAAATATAGTTTTATATTGTTTAAAATATAGTTTTAGCTGTGTTTTAATCTCAATATTAAAACAGATACACAAGACATGGCAGTGATTTTTTTGACTTCAATGCATGAACATTCTCTTGTGAGGACCTATTTGCAAAACAGATTTTTTTCAGGGTCACATATACAATGTAGAAAAGTTTATTGACTTTGCCACCAGTCACATGATTTTTTCAGCAAAAAAATCTTGTCTTTAGAAATACAAGAAAAATGCCAACTCAAATTTTATTCCTACAATTAGGGCTACTGCAATTCCTCCACAATGCTCAGTACTCTGATCTCAKATATTTCAGCAACGTTAATACATGGAACAAGACTGTTTTCTTTAGCTAATCAGAAACCATCATTGCYAAGGAACCCTAGAGCTCTCAATTGGCCAGGTGGGACTTTCACCCATTATCAAGAGAAATTAAGTCCTCCACTGACAGTAAGAGTGACAACTTGAAGCTTGAAAGACTCAATTAAAAAAGTTACAAAACTCAAATAGAGGGGGATTAAGGGAAGTTCCTTTTCCACCCTATTGTACAGACAGCAGAGAGTTGCACCTAGCACTGTAGTTCCAGGCAACATGCAAAGGACTTTTGTGCCACAGGCTGAACTGATGTTAAACACATTCACAGAGTACAGAAATTGGAAACGTAAGAAGTTATAATTGGAGTTCTTGTTCATCTAAAACCTATTTCACCCTATTGAATTCTGACATTATGACATCTGCATGTACAGGGAGGCTGACAGTTGTAATGTCAGAACACACTCAGAGCCCTCCACCTCTGCACTATAGTGTCATTGCCATCTTTTCATATTTCACAGGGAAATTCAATCTCATTTTCCTCTTACTAACAAGTGTGTGATGTTATATTTACAATCACTGCAGAAAATGAGGCATTTGAGATTACCCTACTCTGATATTTTACATAGAGGAGCTGCTATTTAGGATTCTGCTTTCACTTMATGGAAGAGCAACTTGCAGCATTTTCTTCCTTGCCTGCCTTCCAAAGGTTTCTTTGTGATGACCTGACTGCATCACAGTCCTCAGTGAAGAATTCAGTTGGAGCTGGACAGGATTCTCCTGAGGCATGAGTTGCATTACTTGTGTTACACCTCTGTTTTCCAGGTGGTATTCCTTAAGCTGGCTTGTGGGAGGACRCCCGGCACTGATTTGTCACTGTGTATTGATCACACCAAAGTTAACATCTGCACACACAGAGCAGAACAMCATTCCACAGGTCCAGGGAATGAATAGGTACTTCTTTTCAAAATATTGATTAAAATACCACTTTAAATACTTGTAGCAAATACTTAGCGCTAATTTTATTTCAGCTACTCCAGACCATCAGCTTTCCTTTTCTACTGAGCATTATCAAACATTATCAAACATTACAATGAGATAGTCCTATATGAGGCCACAAACCTATGAGATYTCTGCTAGATCACAAGCATTCAGCTGGGAAAATGAGAATGATCAGAAGTAAAATCACCTTATCTAATAAAATCAAATCATCAATGTGTGGTGAAACAGAAAAGACCTTAGGAAATACCATACTCTACTCCTGGTATGGTGATAGTTCTTGCCTTGACAAACATTTCAAGTTTATCCCTTCATAAGGTTTCCTGCCACATCTCACATTCCTGTATTTCTCATCCACTTATTTTTCCTGTTATGTGYTCTTTCTTTGGCAGCTCCTGCACTGGTCTTCTGGCTCTCCAAACATCTGTAGGTTTTTGTCCTTTCTATTTCTATTTCCTCTTTTGCAGCACTCATCCTGTTTGGAGCTCTGAATAGCTGCAGAACATGCATGGCTGCCTTTCCACAAGATTGTTCTCCCGGCATTAACAGATGAAGCATAAAGTGGGCAACCAGCCTCTGATGAGTCAATTAAACTGTGTGAAACGATGGCACAGGGCATGTAATTCTGAGACAATGTGCTACACAATGAGGAAACCTGGAAACTTGTTATTAGACTCCTTCAGAAGACCTCTTGTCAAAGGCCCTCACAGAGCAGGGCACTTGCATCAGTGACCAGCTTGACTTGTCTTATGCCCAGCCTTAGAAACAAGCTGTCTTTGACTTGAGGCAGGACCATTCCAACCCTGTGCCAGAGAAAGACATCCCAAGCCAAGGGATGTGCACTGGACAGTCAACTGCCCTCCTCATTAAGTTTACACAAACAAAATAAACAACTGGCTTGAGCCATAAACTGCTCTCTGACAAGCAGATACCAGAGCTGTAAATGATAACTTTGATACGTATGGCACTCAGAAAACAAATGCTGAAAGTAGAATAAGAACACAGAAAGCCATTTAATTATGCTTGTCTCTTTGATATTAATGTGGTAACTAATTGTTTTTCTTCTAGAGACACAAAGAATGCATTTTTCTTGCATTAAGATAAAATAAGTGCAGACTGACTATGTGCTTCCTAACAAGGTTCTGTGATAATAAGTTTTTTTACTAACATTGCTTTCCAGCTGCTGATGGAGAGCCTCACAATAAGCCTATCYTGATACTAGACTCTAGTGCCAGCTTTTTTACTCCTCATCCATCTTCACTGACCTAAAGGCATCTGATCCCACTCTGTAACATGTATTGTATTAAAAGCAATGTATTAAAAGCAATATTTAATGAAGGTTGCTGCTATTCTCTGTTGTCCATCACAGATCTTTGTGTAAGTTTTCCTAATATAAAAGGCCCCTTCTTAAATGCAAAGTGAGTACTTATTTTAAATGTGAAGTATGTATGGTACTCTGGGRGACCCAAACAGCCAAAGAAATAACAATCCATGCTGATGCAGTACTATGAGCAAACACTCTGATGCCACACAGACCGGCTTTGCTGGATGACTATTCAAATGAGATGTGGAAGCACATTAAGTTCCATTTTTAGCATATTCCATCTCCAAAATCTCCATCTACAAAACAGAATAAAAACCTTTTCAGGTGCTGGGAAAAATGCTCTCCCATTCTTACTGCAATCAATTAATACCTTCACATTTTATCTCTCAAATGCTACAACCTCTACCTTTGCCAGTTTGCTACAAATAATTAACTATTCATGAATTAAAATACATCTGTGATAAGGAGACAACACAGGATTTAAAAAAGTCCAGAATCCTAATCACAGACAGGTTTATTCACCAAGTCTTTTTCAAAGAAGTCATATTCAAAGTTGCATAACTACTTTAGGTTTGAGATCCTGTTTGTTTGCRAGGATTTAACTTCAGTTCTGTCAAGTCACAAGAAAACACAGAGATGTGAAAAATAATGAGAAGATGCTGTCCACAGCCTAGACAGTGTAATACAGATAAAAAATTAATTAACTAATTCATTGTCATTGAGAGATGTGCAGCTGGGTATTCATGAACTAGACTGATCAGATACAACTCCATAAAACAAGATCTACCTTGATTTTAAAGACTGAACTATACCTGTTTGGGTCTTTGCAGAAGAGAAAGCCAACAACTCCAGGTTACAACTAAACTGGACTTTGAGTTTCAGGCTCTTCACAACCTTGACATGATTTGCATTGTTCAGTTTCTGCTGTTAGGTCTGAAGAGCACCTGATGATCTGAGAGGCCTGTGACTATAGGGTAGAGCAGGAAAGCATAATGGTTCTTTGAAGCTACAGTGGCCAAGTAGGTCAATATGTACACAAAAGAAATGTAGAAAAAGCCTGTTTCTAATTTTTCATTGAAGTCATAAAGGACAGAAGGGAGATGGATAGGGAGAAAGATGCTGCTCTCAGCCTTGATGAGAAAAACTTCCTTGAGAAGAGTTGCACTTTTAGCTCCTTTACATTTGACATGAGATGATCAGTCATTCAGCAGTCACATGAAGAATGAGTATGAA
Organism: Cardinalis cardinalis; assembly: GCA_014549065.1. NCBI lineage: Eukaryota > Metazoa > Chordata > Aves > Passeriformes > Cardinalidae > Cardinalis > Cardinalis cardinalis. The sequence continues at coordinate 840,832 of JACDOX010000148.1, forward strand.
CTTTGTATGTGCTCTTGGGAGTTATGAACATCCTCACCACCACAAAGAAGCCACAGGCAGAGTTACCCAACACGCATTCACAGATTTTCCAGCGTAAGTAATTGCTCTTCCCTGACCTCAGCTAGGAAGATGGACATTCTTCATTTAGTTCCACTACATGACAGAATATTAAAGCAGTTTCAAGAAGATGCGGTTCCTGAACCTGTGCAAGAAGACCAGAGATCACCCTTAGGAAAACCACTGATTAAACATGATCAGGCAAGCACATGGCTAAGAAAGAGAAATGCATGTCCTGGAACAGTGTGGCTGTGATATGACTCGAAATCACAGTCCAAAGAGAGAGGAAAGAGGCAAAGTGAGGGGGAACTGCTAATGGGATAGGAGTCATCGAGGATATGGTAGCTATTCTACAGGAAGAGATGGCTCTGCAGGAACAGGGAATACCATCGAGCCGGCCAGCCCACAGGGCATTCTGAGACCTGGAGAGCGGGAAGCTGCAGCTAATGTGACAGAAATGCTGTCAAAAATGAACAGCCTAAGGATGTGTGAAAGGACTGTGTCAACAGCCTGAGGCTGGAAAGCTGGGGCACACGCACTACACTGACAGTCCCATTCCCACATGTAAGTTATTTACAGGAATTCCAGACCCTTGGTCCTCTAAAGGCATCGGATGGTTTTCTGTAGCCCAAACCACTTCAAACCACATTCCGTGCACAAAGGATTTAGGTACAGGGCCTTCCCCTAAACTGGAAGTTGAATCCAGGAATGGGAATCCTTTCTCAACTGATCTCAGATTAGGAAGCTGCTAAGGGGCTTTTGAGCTTTGCCTGCACACCACTTGMTCTGTTTTGCAGACAGTGTAACAAAAGCAGCTGCACTTGATGCTCAACATAAGACTTAATCCATATGCTCTGCTTTTTTGGGGAACGAGGCCATTTTACAGAGTTATGGTCGTCTTCACCACGGGCTGCCATTCCTAACACATCACTGCCATGCACCAAGCCTTCAGCGAGGCCAGCATGGAACTACGGGACTGCGGGGTGAACCAGGTCTGATAAGGTCCAGAAAAAAAACCAAGACTAGTTTCTTCTTTAATCTTAAAAAAGCCTTCTTGAAGCCCAACTCACTTTGGAAAAGCTAAAAGGGAAGCAAACAGCARTATGGGCATGGGAGCCACGCAGCTGGAAGAAGGGCAAGGAAGGAAGAGAACAAGAGAGAAAGGGGCACTATTCCCAGGTTCACTGCTTTTCTCTTTTTTTCTGTAGAGCCTCCAAAGCTAGAAACATTAGCTTAAAATTGACAATCAGTACCTCACAGAACCTGGCTCCTTACAGAGGGAAGTTTCATGGAGTACACAAGAGGCTGTTTTAGAACTTGAGGTGGTTTCATTCATTTTACAGCAATATATTAATCTCCCCTCCTTAAACTCAATGTGCTGAGTAGTTCTGATCGGAAAGCAGATTTGCAATGCTAATAATCCTGCAGTTCCTTTGATGTGATCCCAATCTAGTAATTAAACCTGCTAAAAGTCACAGAAAATACCTGGCAATCATTGAGCTCAATTAAATCATTGCATTTGTATTTTCAAATGCTTTTAAAGTAACAAACAGAACAAGGGAAGCCAGCTTCCTGACACATGCTGCAGAGAAAAACAAAACAAAACCAAACAGAAAACCTCCTGTACTTATAAGCTGGACCCATTGAGCTTTCATTTACAACCTTCCCAAAGAGAGCTGCAGGCATCACCACACCCAGGCAGGATCTCTGTCCCAGCAAGCCTTAAAATTGGCCATCCTGGCTGAGTTCATATGGACCAGATACATCATACAAGTATCAGGGCATCAGCAGATGAAACACCTTTCACTGGCTGGGGATTAAAAAAAAAAACCCCAAAATATGTTTTATTCAAATATGGTATTTAACATGAAAGCTATTATTTCAGTAGGAGGGGAGGAACATGGGGAAAGACATTTGGTCCAACTACAGTTTGATGTAAGCATGTTTAATGTCATTGCCTGGATTATTTTCCCCCTTTACAGGCATGTTTTCTTTTTTTTTTTTCTTTTTTAATTTACAAAACAAAAAATTGGTAGATTAAAGCAGAATGTATATGAAAATGATAACATTTTAAAAATTAAACAATCTAATTACAAGAATAACTTATGAAAGAAGTGAATACAAATAGACTTCAGTTGAAAATGGAGGAAAATTTCAGTCTTACTAGAAAGGAAAGCAAAYCAGTCTTGGTGGGAGCTGGGAGCTCAAGCATATCAAAAGAGTAAACATATGGAACCCAAACTATCAAATAGATAGCTTGGAGAAGCAAGGTGCTATGGGGATAGGAATAATCTAGTAGTACAGAGTGAAGAAGATGCTGGAAGGTTGGAATCCACTCCTGGCACACTGTAAGGTTTGGCTACTCCACCCTTTTTGCATAYTTCTCCATTCTCAAAATTGAGTGTTATTTATTTATCCTCGGAAAGAAAACTATCCAAAACAAAAACAAGACAGTAATTACTAGCAATTTTGGAAGTTACAAATCCTTCTTGCAGAGAGACACCATAAAAAGGTCATAAGTATTGTATTAATTAATTGTGAATGTCTACTTAATTGAGTATATTTGTTTGCTACCTGGACTCTTGTGCACTGTGATCTTCAGTGTGAACTGCTGCTCATACACACAGTCCAGTGAAATTTAAGGAGCACCATCTGGGTACAAACACACCCTGAGTAAAGCTATAAATAGATAAGAGAGTTCATTACATCCATGGTACATGCCTGCATGAGTACTTCAGCATGAGGGCCTACCCTGTAAAACTAATCTCTCATTTTCTCTCATTTTCTTGTCTTTTTAGTTAAGGCTTTTACCTAAGGATCTAAACACTGCACACAGGATTTTTAATTTCATATCTGAGCTTATCAGGGAGTACASGTATCCAGACGGAGAAGAACACAGAGATCACTCTCTGACTCAYTTCTAATCAAGCAGTTGGAACAATATAGGAACAACATTAATCTCGGTTTTGTTCTCAGAAACTTAGAAACTCTTCTCCAGATGGACTCTCTTGCTTTTAGTATTCTGAAAAGCTGACAAATAGAAGGCAAATTCCTGTCCCCACTCTGTTACACCTGTGCATGTGCAAGTTGCAGGATTGCATTATGAGTTGTCTGTATTAAACATTCTATTTACATTTCAAAACAACACATTTTACTTACATTTCAGAAYAACAAATTTTATTTGCATTGTAATACCTGAAAGGTTAAGGACTCAGGTTGACTGAGACAATTTGTTTTCCCTACCTCTCTCCTGAACCCCCCCAAATCAGAGAACCACACAGAAGAGGGGTTTCTTAGAACTTTCTAAACTTTTTAAAAAGCTCTATTTTTYCTTTTTTTCCCCACGTCCTGCAGAACTGCAATTGAAATGAATCGCAAAGCAAACCAGCAAAAGTACTACCACCATGCCATGTGCAGATCAAACATAGGGCTGGTTTTGCCTACGTAGACCACTCTTGGCCAAACAATGATATGGGATCTCTACATCCTTGCCCCTTTGTGAGTTTGACACCAGGTGTGGGTTACCTGCTGTAGCTGGTCTCCCTGGAGGAGGTTACTATTTTTTGAGATACATGTATGGGAATAAGAACACACAGACACATCTGTACCCACAGGCAAAAGATTCCKGCTATCTACCCCTAAATAAAGATATTTATGCCTACATGGGAGTGATATGCACAAATGGGTCCAAATCTGCTTTAAACAGGCAAAGTCCTTCCTCTGTACTTTGACAGGAACATGGCAATGCAGAAATAAATTCAAAACTAAATTCCTCTTCAGTCAGAAATACATTCCTCTAAGCACATGCTTCTCAGGCAAATCCATAATGCTCTGCTGATGCTTAGTGTGTGTTCCATGTGCTCACATTTATACAACAAATCTTCTGTCAGAGTTACCTGCCAATATTTTCAGGCTTCACCAAAAGGTGCGTTTTTGCCCACACTACATTCTGTACAGCTAGGACTGATTTTGTATGGTTGATTGTATGGTTTTCCTCATTTCTCTCTCTAAGATTTAGGCATGCTTTGAGGATGATGAAAACAAAAGCACTTAACATAATGCTGATACCACAGKACATTCCTAATTAGATTCTTTCTTTTAAAGTCACAAATGAATACCCATGCAGATCTTTCTACAGTACCTGCTGATTATAAGAGTTTTCCACTCTGGATCTATCTGCAATAGATAAGGCAAAGGCTGTATTTCCCTACTGAAATCTCATTATCTGAACATGTACTGCAGCCAGAAGGTTCAGAGTTTGAATGTGAATTTCATAACTATTTAAATGACTTGAAACAAGAATTTGATATGAAACATTTCAGATTTAAGATGTTCAGAAACTAAATCTTGCCCCAGATGTAGCAAGTTTTAGTACACAAGAAAGAGCTGAAGATGTCAAGGGATGTGCTTAAGTTGCACAGTTGATTCCAAAGCAAGGCTTGCTTCAAGCCAATCTTCAATGGTAGCTTCTAGTTATTCCCTGAATATTGAACTCAGATCATGTATCCTGCAGTTTCAGATACTTACATGCTATTTCACATGCCTGTTTCCTCTCCCCTTAAAAAAAAAACAAACCAAACCAACAAAAAACCCAAAACCAACAAACCAAACCAACAAAAAAAAAACAAGAAAAAACCCAAACCAAAACAAACAAAAAAACCCTAAAAAAACCTAACAAAACCCAACAACAAACAGAACACACACTGGCTCCCAGGGAGGAATGCCAGTCATAACTATTGAAAACTTTCCTCTGCTGGTAATATTAGCATTGCTCATGTATTTCTGTGTTTGGATTGCATCACAGACAAATTCAGCCCATGAATTTGAGGACATGAAAGGCAGGTAATCTTTTTTACCTTGGTTCTTGTATGACAGCTTATGTTCTCTCTCCTCGTTTACTTTTCTGCCTCTGATGATTCAGTGTCCACGTACGAGCAGATCAGAACTACAAGCTGAAATCATGAACTTCAGCTACCCTGTTATTTCCAGGCTCWATCACCTCTCTGAATCCCTCCTTTGATTTCTCCTACTTGTATGTAATTGTAACATTCCTGTTAAGCACTGCTGTGCATTTGATATTTCTGTCTGAATTTAGCCTCCTACAATTAATCTGGATCAAGGAGATCAAAAGGCAAGATGTCTTCAGGATACAGCAGTGCCTCCACTGAATGAGAGACAGTGATTCTCTCATTAGCAACAACCTTGATTAGCTGAGAATTTCACTGTAATAYGGCACGCTGAAGGCTTACAGAGAGGTTAAACAGTTAAAGATTTCCAAAATGATGGTGCAGTGAAAATCTGAAAACAGCCCATTTGCACTACAAAACATCATTCAGTATCTTGTAATCAGACTCTGAAAAAGAGAAAGTGATCCAAAGTATCAAAGAGAACCCAAATGAGATTAACATAGCAGTGGTTTTGAAAATCCCACAAGCTCTCAAAACAGAATGGCATCACTCAAAACACAATATGCACGTCAGGATGAAGGCACTGAAATCACCATGTGCTATTGCCTACACTGTGGTCTCTTCAGCTGAATGGTATTTCTAGAAAACTTATGGAAAAAAAAGAAAAAAAAAAGATCACCAACCAGCCATGTATTTCAAGATCTAATAACTAATAAACCCCTGTCTGGAACAAACTCAGCCCATATTAAATGCCATCTTAACTTGGTCAGACAGGGAGCAGTTTAGAAATGACCTCTGCTAGGCTTTATGTGGACAGACGCTGTCTCTGTAACCATTTCTATGACAACTGTCCACATTCATTTGGTATCTAGATGGATGGCATACAACACAGATTCCACTCCTTCACTGGAGACAGTGAATGCTAATTTTGAGCATTCTCTTAACAACCACCACGGAAGCACTCCCCTCGTGATGAGGCAGTCATCATTGCCATTCCTCCTTAGTACACCAGCTAGTGAAGAAAGGTGTGAAAGCCATATTGCTCTCTCTCTCCCTCTCCAAATTTAGAGCAGGTATTTTTGCAGTGCATCCAGCCAGTACCTGCTCGAGATTCCGGAGATTTTATCTCAACTGTGACTTTTGCCAGGCAGCATCCTCTCYCCCTGCCCTTGGAGACAAGCTAGCAGGGATGTGCACCTTGCACACCAAGCTTCTCAGCCCCTTCCAAACACAGCTCTAACAGCACCACAGCACCCAATTCCTGYCACTTCACACAAAGCCATAAGCCTTGCAGGAACCAAATTTTAGCTGTCAGGAGATTTCAGAAAAAAAATGTTTTGAAGCCCGCTGTCAGAAACGCACGTAAGACAGGACCTATTATTCTCAAGCTCTTCAAAAGGCAAGAAAATTAACTTCTTCCTATATCATAAATGTAACAATGACTACACATTTTACACATTCACTTGAGGCCAGATGGACCCTTTGTTGAATGTGCTGGAGAGCTCAATGCCAGTTAATATTTACAGGCTCAAGGCACTCACAGGCTGACCCATCATTTGATGCAATTACAGAATTATCTTAATGAGGCTCTGGTGCTGTCTGATGTTTTGCTCGAATCCAACAGATGTGTACAATTCATATGAAATGCTGACTGCTGATACTTCATTGCCARTGCTGGTGAAAGCCTGGTATTATGTCTCTTGGTGGCTCTTCTGTACTTGACAAAGTGTTAAATACTAAGAGGGCAGCAGAAGATATAACGAGTTCAGGTATTCATTTTCCTCATTTAACTATTTGGCAATGAAATCCTTAGGAAGGTTTGCCATTGACTTCAGCATGGTTAGGATTTCAGAAGTAAGGTTCCAAATCAGTGGCATCAGTGGTAAGTGCATTTGTGGAAATCAGCAATCTCAGAACGCTTTTTCTAAAGGAAAGATTTGGGAGTTGGAATATACAGGACAGTTATTGGAATTCTTTTCACAACATGCAAAATGTAATTAAATTAAATGGGAACTTTGGAGACCGTTAGATAGTGACTAACCTGAAAGTTCAGAAATCAGCACCTGAGCTGGTCTGAAAGCAGCGTGCATATGGAAAGTATGGCCTGTGAAAAGCCAGCTTAGAGCCCAGTCTACCCCCAATACTCCACGTATGAACAACTGAGATCAGAACACTGCTGCTGGAGAAGCTTTCCTTCCCTATGAACTTCTTGTGACTTTTCCAGTCATTTGTGTGCTTCTTCAAGATAGCTATAAAAGTGGACCTAAAATTCACCCACCTATTTAAAACTTCATACATTCTTTCAGTTTTCATGCCACCAAGTCTGCACAGAGCGGCACCCTTTCTGAAAAAAAAAGGTCCAATCTCTTCACTGCTARAGCCTGGAGGTGCTTACAGGCTGTGAATGTTATCCATTTCAGTGATAGGGACGTTGCCATTATTCAAGATGGAAACCAAACTGAAATTGTAATTACTTTTTTTTAAGTTGACTTAATATCATGCACTTTATGAATAAAGACTTAATGCATTCTCAGATCCTGAAACTCTTGCCAACCAATGGAGATAACTGTTGGATAACAGCATGAACATCAGGTTTATTTATCATTTAATCAAACCTGCAATAATTCACTGATGGATGGATTCCAATTCTGTTTTATTAAACAAGGAGCTGTAGGAGAAGGCAAAGTAGGGCCCAGGCCTGTGAAGAGCACAGCACTCACAGACAGACATTAATCAGCTCCACTCACACGGCAGGCCACTCACATTATGGGTTATGGAACAGCTTTGAGGCTTGTGGTGATAAATACAGATGTGCAAAGCACTCAAGGCACTAAGGAGTCACCTCAGGTATTCATTAGCACTTGTGTGTCTTACATTAACATTTGCCTGGTCTATGTTAACATTTGCAAGTCCTTCTGTGAAGTTAACACAGTTGTTGTGGGGCACCCATTAGGATTATTTCCAGGAGGAGCCCTTTTACTATATATGGCATTTAGCTTTTTAGCAATGTCTAAAGGAGGAGCATCTGTTAATTCTACACTTCCTCCTCCTTGGTTACAGTTTCCCATCATCTCAACATAACCCAAGCAACTGTCTCAATGGCTAAAAGTTCTATCCAAAACTGGTATGTACTGCTGGGAACATTAAGGAAACTTGTCCTGAATTTCTCAAAGCAAAATGAAGTTGGCAGACTGAAAAGACCACAAGGAAGGATGCAAAATTTTATCCACTGGAACCAAAACTGCAAAACATTACAATAATTGTACCCAAACTGGAATGAGTGTAAAGTAAAGAGCTGCTGCTGTGTGATTGGCCTTAGGTATACTTGTATTTCCAATTTAGGCAACTCCCTGATTAGCAAAGAAATGGTGTGTGGCTATTCGAAATGACATTAACTCCTCTAGCTCACCTAGCAAGTACAAATGACTGGTTGATACACATCTTTAAGCCATCTGCAAATAACTAACCAGCTGCCCATGCTTCCCACAGCTGTGCTTGTTCCTCTGCATGCACTGGTGACCAACATCGAATAAAACACAGTGGAGAACAGCCAGCAGCTGGGCTTGAAAGGGTTTGGGTGGCCAGCTTTTCCACAGATGGAAGGGGCACAGTGTTCAGTGGAAGCTGAGAGGCACCTTTGCTTTGGATTGGGATGCAGACATGGCTGATAATCCGGAAAGCAGAAGCCAAACTACGTGGAGAAAGGAAAAATAATTAAATAATCTCTTTTAATTGGTATTTATTAAGAACCGCTTTAATGACATACATAAAGTATATGTATCTTATTTTTACAATTTCAAATAAAGTGCTTATTGTAAGGATCTCGAATATTCACAGTGCTATAGGAGGTCATAAGCTTCACCTGAGATGACCACACTAATATTCTTAGTAATAAGCCTCTGGGCTATGTTAGACACTTCCACATCTTTCATAGATGACATTGCCTCACAGAAGCACTTGCAGTGACATTTAGTCAAGGTGCTCAACTTCTAGTCCATTCTCAGCAAGAACTAAATRTGAGCTCAACTATAACTATTTGTGCAAACATTTTCCTCAACTGGGCCACGAAGTGTTCTCCAAATTAATTTAATRTAATGTGGACATTAGAAATGATTTAAAAATATCTATTACTGAGTTTTATGATAGCCAAATCACTAGCTTACTAATGTGAGAAGTGGTTTTTAAGTATTGGTCTCATTTGCAAGGAAGAAATTTTAGGAGTTGCTGTATTAGTCCCATTAGATAGGATCCCATTAAAATTGCCTCCCTGCTGCCATTACTACCAAGGAGACCATTGCTTTACATATGCACAGTAGCTCCTGTTTTGTGGGCTAATCCACAACACCTTTGGCTCCTGAGAGCCAAAGATACCAGCTTTGTGATAGAATCTGCAGAGTTGTCTTTGCATTGGCAAAAAAATATGCCTGGTTAGTGTCCAGAATATGAAAGACAACAGTAATCATTGTGCTAATTCAACACAGCTTTGGTTAAGAACTAAGAACAGATGCTACACTTCAAATGTACAAGGTACTCAACAGGAGATATTTTCCACTACAAATTCAGTGCTTGCTTTGTTATTTTCTGTAAGTCTAATAGCAGAGAGATTGTTACATAAATTAGTTAATGGGAATGAAGCTCTTAATTATTGCAAAAATAAGTGATGTCATGCATATTTAGAAACCAGATAACACCAATTCTCTGGCATCAAAAATTTCCTTGCACTAACAAGCATTAGAAGCCATAATTTTGGAAATAAATAGTTATGCAGTCATATTTTTGTTTTAAAAATTGTCTGTGGGCTCTCATACCTTGCATCTCAGTAAGTTCTGGTCATTAGACCAGGATAGGAAAAAAAAAGGGCGGGGGGGAAGGGAGAAAAAAAGGCTGTCTGGGTATACAGTAAAGAAAAGAGAATGTTTCTAGATTAAAAAAAATACACAAACCCCCAGGAATATTGAAAAAAGAAATTCTCCTGTGCATCTTCTCAAGCAGGGGTCAGTAAGCCGGGGGAGTGAAGATGAGAGATGAGCCCCCTGAAGAATCCCTGTGCCCTGGAGGATCCCAGCTGCCCCAGACAGAGCTCAGGGCTTCCACGGGCACTTGAGCTGTTTGGTGGCCTTCCCTGTCCAATTCACCTGTGGATCCAGCTGGGCAGCGCCCTGGGAGCAATGCAACCTGCCATTCCCAAACATGCAAAACTKCGAAATGCAAAGAGAGAAAAACACACAAGCTCCAACTGGAGCCGACCAAGAACCTCATCGTCTCAAGGAATGATTCCACCACCTGCAAAGGCAGCAAGGAAGGACTGGGACAAACAGCAGTGAGGCAGCAAACAGGAAAATGCCAAAGATCTTGACACTGAGAAATGGGAGTCAGTGCAGAACTGAAATGAGGTTTAAGATACATGGATTATCAAAGACATTTCACAGTCTCTGAGAGGAAGACCTTCCACATGATGGGGAGACCACAGGAGTCACCATCTACTCTGATGGCTTTTATTCTCTCATCAACATGAATTCACCTCTCCAGGATTCAGGTTCATCCATGTGACTTTTGTCTAATGGCTATCTCAGCCGTTTCTCCGACAAAGTGAATCATGGTACCATCATGTTTTGAACTATRTTTTGAACATTTTCATCCTCACCTGTGACAGCTTTGCTGCTCTACGTTGCATTCCATCACAGTATCTCCTTGTGCTGGCATTCAACACTTAAATAACAGTTCTAGAAGAAAAAGGCTTTCACATGTCTCATGCTGCAAGACAAACTTCATCCAATGGTTGGTTGCTGGAGGCTTACAGACATCTCTCTGCATTTGCTAGCTATCTTCAGACACAAAAAYTGGAAGTGGCTCAGGCAGTTTTTACTGCAAGTGCCTTTTCTTGCGGTTTCCTCCCTATAAGCAACAGCCACAAAGAAATACCAAGCTGACATGGGTTCATCACTGCCACCCAGCTGAGAGCTTTGCAGAGATTCTGTTGTGAAAAGCTGATGCTTCACTTCATAGGGTTATCTCTGCCCATCTTACAGCGCTTCTGCAAGAGCAGTTCTGCATCTYCAAGTGCAGAAAAGAGCTGGGTAGTAGTTCCAGAAAAGTACCCTAAAACCAAAAGAACTACTATGAACACCTTCTCTAACTCTCCCTGTACAAATACCACCATCATTTCCCCAGAGAAYGGGGTATTTTTCCCAGGATTTGGGGCTATCAGGTCCCATGCAAATAACATTAAGGTATGGGCAACCATTTAGGAAATTGCATCATACTACAAGCCTGAATTTATTTCACTTGCATTGACAGCTGCTGATCACTGTTACGCCCTTGTCTGYGGGAGCAATCTTTACCTCACGCTGAGTATCATTGCCACGTGTATCTAGACTCAGTGCTGAAATCTGCCAGCAAACACAAGCAGCAAGGGCTAAAGACCCTACACAGCGCAGGGACTGCACTGTGGGGTGACAGAAAGCTGCTGTSACACTGTCACAGGGAAAAGAAATTCAGTCCTGCAAACCTCAGGTCAGTACCTTTAAATAATACTGATGATGATGAGATGCATGCAGAGATTCCCAGAGGAAAGYGAGTGGGGAAAAAGTCAGGTCTGTGCTCTGGAAGGGAGCTAGTATCTAAAGCTGGTAGAAGCTGACTAAAATGTAATATGTCATCAAAAAAAGGAAAAGAGAAACTAAACTGCTTCTGAAACTGAAATTCAGCCACATAAAATATTTACTAAAAGAAAATTTKTATTCAAACCAGACCCGTAAGACTTTTCCAAAGAGCAAAAACTTTCCAAAACAGTTTTCTGTTGAAAATCCATTTCACTGCCTAAGAAAACCAGTTCTGATAAGAAATATTTCCCATCAGTTTTTCCAGCATCCAGTGTGCAGGGAAACTTAATCTTTTTCCATAAAAGCATGAAAGAGAGGAGACCATAACTTAATCTTTTAAGAATTAATGAAAAAGACTTAGGAGTGTTCAGCACAAACCCCTTCTGTGCACAGCAAATGTGCTATGCCTGTCCCTCCTCTGAGGAGTTCCCAATTGCTGCTGTCCCACTCCTCTGAGCCCACCCTGACAGCAGACAGCAGATGCTCTTTAAACCCAGAGTCAGCTGCAAAGGAAAAGCCACCAAAAGAGCATAATCCTGCTCTGCTTCCTCTTACAGTCAATGCTTATGCAAAGCAAATAGCCTTTGGCTCCTTCTGTCAACCTGGTAAGGAGCAGGCAGAAAGGGAAAAAAAAAATCAAAATAGCAGAGATGAAAAACAGGTGCAGAATGCATAAAGGAAGGCAAGGAAAAAAAAGGGTGAGAAGTCCAAGGAAAAGATTTACTGGAAGCAGGGATAATAATGTAAAAAACCCCAACAAACCAGAGGAGAGAAAAACTTAGGTAGAAAATAAAGGGGTATAAGATTGAAGGARACATAAGGCAAGGCAAATACATCAAAGACAGCACTTTAAAAAGACATAATGCATTTTACTCAGCTCCTCATTTTCCAGCACAAGAAATTTTGCTGAAGTGTTTAGTAAAGGTATGGATTTGATGCACAAGCAGATGGTACTTCAAACACATGGACACATAAAGAGCAGTGAGAGACCAGGCACGGAGATTACAGAATCTCACAAAAGCTGCCTCTATCAAGGAGCATGATAATGTCAGGCAAAACTAGGAGACAATAAGCTTATAATAAAAGCTTAAAGAGGCACAAGAGGGGAAAGCAATCTCTGTGCAAGTATGAGGCAATCATGTATGTGTCTGCAGCATCAGACCATCCTGTTTTAAAGACTGATTTATTTCTGAGTACAAACACAGACACGTACTGGAAATATAGCCAAAGGTTTAAGGTTCTCTGACACGGGTTTTTGAAAGGGCAAAGAAAAAGCAGAAATKATTTCTGTCTTCTAACAGAAGCTACTGAAATGGAGAAGGAAGAAGAATAGGAACATTTTAGCCAGCATCACAGGATGTAAAACCGGAGAGATCTTCATCAGATGCTGATAGAGAACCCTTGCATAATTGGAAAATGCAAGAAATCTTCTAGCGAAACTTGTTAGACACCCAGAGAYGGGATCCTGAGGATCTGGAAATGCTCTGCCACTATGGGAATAACAATTAGGTGCAAAAGCTTCTCAAGTGCTCCACAAATCAATTTAACCAAAACAATAAAAGGACAGAGCTTATTGTGCTGGCTCTGAACCCAGGCAACCCACAGCACATATTCAACTAGTGCTGACACATTTTACAGCAATCATAAGATTAGGCATATATGTTAATTAAAGATGAAACTACCCGCTAGGGTCTCGAATCCATTCCGAACACTCTGGCTGTGTAATGTCAGGCACATTCAATGAAAAATAACAGTAACCATGCTATAAAAAAAAATAATTATTTTGGACAAGGACTGCAAAATGAAACAGCAAATAGAGGAGCACAATTTAGTGATGTGTGATTTACAAAGCTGGAAGCCAGAGATTAACGTGATGTCTAATTCCCTTAATAATACAGTAACATGTATGTGGTGAGATATTCTAACAATGACTTGCAAAAAAGAGATGGCTTGTAGGGAGAGACTTGAACAGTAAGAAGCAAACCAAAGAGCACATAAGAAGGCAGGAAGGCTAAGATTTGAAGCAAATTATGAGGAAGAATAAAATCCTATACCATTAAATCCATTTCAGTGACAAATGATGATGGTTCCTAGACAAACATGTCAGCAGTACAGGGCTGTCTTGGCAGAAACCATGCAAAAAACCTGCTTTGTTAGGGAGCACCCCACTGCTGAGGTCCCCTCTCATGAGAAAGGCTCCCACCACCACGGAATACAAATGATTTGTAAAAAGCTGGGTCTCATTAAGTGTGTAGCACAAGGGAGCATTTGCCAGCCCACCCCATCCCATGTATCCCTGGAGGAACTGCATTCCTGGGCAGATGTAATGTTTCTATCTATGTTTAAGAAGTATACAAGACACACTCAGCCAGAAYTCTATGGAGTTACATGGCAGCAATTTCTGTTTCTGGGGTTTRAGAACTAAAAAGATAAACTTTTTTTCCTTCTAATTTTGCCTCAAACTGAAAATACCTTTCCAATTTACAGCAGGACTATCCTGTATATAAACACAGTTAAACATATCAAATTCAAGACAAAAACTCTGACAGACTCTCAGGTCTGGCAGTATAATTGAGTATCACTATGATTATACTGCCAGAGGCAAATAAACAAGCACTTCAGTTTATTGACATTATTTATTGCCCACTCTTGGGAGGGAAAAGAAACRAACAATTATTTTTAAAAGCTATTATCTTTAAGTAGCACAGAATAGAGTATGCTAGCTTTTCATATTTCAGTGTGGAATAGCAATAAAACAGTTTAATTTTTTCACCTTCTCCTTCATTTCTCCTCAGTTCAGTTTTCTTTCTAAGGTTTATTTCAAATAATTTATTGAAGAGGAGACAGAAAGTAAAGAATGCCCTTGATAGGCCTCTCCTGTAAAACACAGCTGCACAGTATTGGTGTTTCATAAGCAAACAATATTTACAACCTATCTATTAGAACTGGTGGATGAAGAGGCGCTTTCCCCATCCAGTTTTGAACTAAAAAACATTGAAAACATTGTTTCCAGCAGTTGGTAAGAACCCAACTCAGTAATTTTCATCTGGCTGAAGAATTACCTCTACTAATGYGGCCAGTGCATCAGGTAGCAGACCTACAGCTGGCAAATTTAATACAGTGTATTTTTAAAGTTAAGGTTGCATCTAAGAGGTTTGGGTTTTCTTCTCCAGGTAAGAGAAATGGTAGTTCTGAAGAGAATTACATTATGAGATAGTAGATCCAAATGCACTCATGAAAGGCAGGATACTCTGAGGGATCCTTGAGCCCTGCTTGTCCACATTCAGGGTCCAGTCAAACTGTGCAGTGCCCGACCTGAGGCTGAACCACCCAGGTTTCTTCTCCAGAGAAACCGAAGCACTGAGGAGTGAAATGAGGAGAGCACTGGCCACGAACAAAGCCCGGGATCACATCCCGCTGCAGAATACAGACACAGCACAGTAAAACCTGTCTGCACACAACCAGTTGTGAAATATTTTGCCACTTCTTTCTTCTCACAATTGCCGTATAACTCCCCTGTGACATCCAATGGATACAGCTGGCTTTTAACCTTATCCTTTAGTTGCTGTGCCTCTGTGGAAGTTATGTGAATTTAGTATTTCTGCAAGGTATGGTATTCCTAATTAACATCTTCATACTTTTTGTATCTCTTGCTTCAGAACCGTTCTCCTAGCACAGACAGCATTTGCCTCTGAAGCACCACAAAATTCTCTCCTTTGCCAGATGCTAAGCAAGAGGCACTGTGATGGCAGTGGATGGCAACWCTGCAGGAAGCAGCCCTGCATTAGTGAGGGGGCAGATTTCATGGACTACTCAGTCTTCTCCATATCTGATTTCTAGGAGTCAATGATGGCATTGTTCACTCCTTTCTGCACCACAGGAGTCACTAGGTGACTGTTACTCAAATGTAGCTGAAAGGGCACAAGTGGGGCTTGTCTTGAAATGATTGCTGCTTCTGTGCAGGTTAGCTATGCAGAAATCATCGGGAAGTGGAGAAGTTGTTGGGCTATCCCTTCAGAAAGACCTAACTCTTCATCAGCCTGGCTCGTGGTGTGCACAGGCAGACATCACTGGAAACTCAGTCATCTCACATGACAAAGCACCATGAGCTCCCTCAGACAAATGCTGCACAATAAGGGGCTCTTTTAGGCCCTTGCTTACATGAGAAAAGTACAAAGCGTCCTCTTCTCTCACCAGGAAAAGACTCTGAAGAGTGCCAACACTGAACCAGTTAGTTTTCTCTCCCTTTTTGCTGAAAATGTTCCCATCCTCTGTGATGTGAAGGGAGGTAGCACAGAAATATATCTGCATCAATTAGTGAGCTACACCAAGCCATAAACTGCCACAACATTCCAATAACCCAAGCTAAGATATACCATTTTAAAGACAAAATATCGATGGGACAAGGACAAACAACTGCTTTCTCAAAAGCAAGCCATTCTCCTAAGGACTAAATACCAAAAGGAGTTGCTCCAGATTACCAGTCAGCAGTTAGTGTGGATGTGGATGCAGTTTTGTTCCTGAGGAAGGTTTTCTTCTTGCTGTGTCACTTCCTACTGCAGAGATCTGAAGACAGCACCTGTATGAATGTCAGTGTAATGTAAATGCTGCAGATAACCACAGCAGAAATCTAACTGCTTTGGAGTCAATAACCTTGGAGGATCAATGAAATCTTCAATGAATCAATACTTCACCACTTTGTAGGGAAAGCTATACCTTATTACTTGATCCAAAGCTCAGTGGCTCAGTGTCCTTGCACTGTCTGACTTGCCACTGCCTGCAGTGGGCTCTGAAGGGGACACAGGACCCAGCTGTGAGGCTGAGAGATGCAGGACTCAACAAGGTAAAAAGTGTCTCATCTAATG
The DNA here is from genome assembly GCA_014549065.1 of Cardinalis cardinalis. Classification (NCBI taxonomy): domain Eukaryota; kingdom Metazoa; phylum Chordata; class Aves; order Passeriformes; family Cardinalidae; genus Cardinalis; species Cardinalis cardinalis. Next base: position 857,263 of record JACDOX010000148.1, read on the forward strand.
ACAGAACTGATTGARATCTCCAGCCCTCCATTAATTCACGCTTTTCCATAGGTAAATTCAGTGTGAATGCTCTCAGCACATTCTCCTCATTAGAATTCTACAAAAGTTTAGGAAAACAACTGTTTTAATAATGAAACAAATGCAGCTACAGGACTGAATAAAGTCTGTAAAGAGAGAAATCTTCAACTTCAGTTTTTAATTTGCACATCAGTACAAATCTACAGGGCAGGCCAAAGCCCAACCTATTACCAACACATCTTAAAATATGTAAAAGGTAAGACTAATCCTTGATCAAGGAACAAAAATCTGAGTACAAAGGAAGACTGTTATTGAGCTGAATGCCCCCAGGTTGAGTCTGGCCCCCTTTGCAGCACGTGTGGAGGGACACACCTGAATCTGCAATGGGATGGCCATACCCTCCTCACGCAGTCTGCCACAYACACCCACTGCACTTGAGGGCCACAGAGGGAGGGGACAAGTCAGAATCATCTTAGACCACTTATGAGACCCTTGTGTGTCCAAGCCACCACAAAAAAAATGAGGCATCTGCCCAGTGTTGCAAAGGGTATGTCATAGGAGAAGCGTGTGACTTAAAATCTGTGATGGAATGCACTGGAAAGCAGAATAAGGAGAATGCAACCCTGGCTAACATATGTTCCTGGTGCAAAACACGTAGGATGCAATTTACTTCACATGTTAACAATATCCGTTCTGGGAGATAATCAGATGMACCTCAGAATTCCAACTGAATCTTAGAAACTATACAGAATATTACAGATTTGATTTTTACCCCCCCCCCCACGAATTGTGTACAACCACAGTTAACCTCCCTTGCCCAAGCACCTGAGAGGTTCCCAAGTCAGAAATGGGCCATGTGGGTTCCCTCAAATACAAACTGTAGAGYAGGAAGGTCTCACCTTGAATTACCTTCTGGAATGCTCTCACTATCTCTATTCAGAGCTCAGAGGAAATGTTAGGATATAAACTACAACAGGTAGTAAGACTAGTGCAAATTAATACTAAATTATTAAATGTAGACACAGTGGCTGGGGCCTTTCCAAACCTAGATAATGGCTAATTTGGTCTGAGTAAGAAAAAACTTCAATGAGAAACTCCAGCCAACGCCATGGATTTCTTCTGGAGAAAAAAGAACATTCTATATATTATTAGAGTACTTTTCTGCTAGGAAAGTTGAATCTAGAAGAAATGCAAAGCACCTGAAATAGAAATTCAGAAATTCTAGATGCTTTTTTTTCCTTCTCTGGTTGGAGCCTACTTAGTCAAAACGCAACCAAAGTCATACTCACAGCTCCTATGCCATCCTTTAAGCCAATAAAAATAAAGATGCCGGTTTGCAGAGGCTGCAGCAGATGATACAYAAGCTGAGGCCATCCTAGCAGGAGAATCCCAAGGCTCCACATTCCCTGTGCATGCAGATGTCATAGCTCCACCTCATCCCTCTGGGTGTGCTAGCAGTGACCTCAGTACAAGCCCCTGAAACCAAAGTCTCTCGACGGGGCGACGGAACCGGTTCAGATTGCACACTTTGTGCTGCGTGCTCTATAAAKAAATCCTGAAGAGTCGTATTTTAAGATTTCCACAACAAGCTTTGACATAATACTACCCTGGTTTTGATTTGGGGGTKGTGGGAGGGAGGTCTATGAAGCCTCCTTCAACTTCACGCCCAGTATCTTGCTACAGCTGCCCATAGATTTCAAAATCAGGAGGCACTAGATGAGCAGTGGGACACCRGCGTGCACTGTAGCAGAAAACAGGAAATATAATTCAACATAGAGCCATGAGGTAAGCTCTTTGGCAAGGGAAAGGGCGCCTTGGGAAGAAAGTGGCAAGGGCAAAGCACTATGAAATGGCAAAGCAACACGGTTAAGGCAGGGAACGAAGCATGGGGGTAGAGATGAAGAAACAAGGGTGAGAGGAGCAGAGAAAGAAGCACAAAGAGGGAAAGTGACAATAAGAGAAAGAAAGCAAAGCATACCAGAGAGAAGAATGTACATGGGGGGGAAAAACTCTTAGGAGTAGCATTACTCTTAAAAGTTATTTAGTGAGGACAGAAGCCACTTTGTTWTGCAACAGGATACACTTTTCTGTATAGGAAGAGATTGTAAGTTTCTATGAAACCTCAAAAAAAAAAAAATCTGTGAGAGAGAAATAGAAAATAATAAGGAAGTAACATCATATTTCTTTTGACTTTAAAATTGCTTTTTAGGTCATATTTCACCCTTCCCTCTCAACCTCCAAGTATTTTCCAGGATGGAATTTTCTTCTTCTCACTCCAGGATTTCGCATGGGCAGAGCACCGCAGATGCTGCTGAACTCAGAAACCAAGAAACTGATTCATTTTTCCCTTGAATCTTGTGTTATCATTTAGACTGGGAACAAACAAATGTCAAAGGCTCCAAGTTTGAAACTTGCAGCCACAATTTTACACAGCCTGACCATTCACTTTGTCCCAGAGTAACAGCGGTACCAGAGGGAGAGTAAAGCTCTGAATCCCTGCTAGATTGCTAAACACCTAAGAATAATTAKTTTTTCTTCTGTTCCATCAGAGTTGTGGTCAAAAACTCCTTTTAGTTTTGACCATGTGCAGAGGATAGGCTTTCTCTAAGGTAAGCCCAACAACCATTATTCAACTTCGCGGAACAAAAATCCTTAGAATGGAGACAAATTCATCAAATCTGTGAGCAAAGTCCTTGAGTCTCACTGATCATATTCCATGAGTCTGGATTAATTTCTGAAAGTTCATTTTCACTGTACAAACCCACTGCTGAGTATCAATTTAGTACTCAAAAAGGACTCTCAGAACAAATCCTGTGCAATCATATGACATGGAAGAAGCTGCTCCCAGGATAATTGATACTATGTTCACATTTTTYAAATCTGAGGCCACTTGCAGTAAGAAAGTTTCCTTTCCTGCTTCATCTTAGACTTTAAAACAAACCAAAGCTCTAACATTTTAAAAGGTTACACACATTTTTTACCCCCACCATTTCTTAATTAAACACCATTTGTGTGGGAAAACAGCTTAGTGCATACTCTAAAAACAGGCAAACTATTAATTAATCCAGCATGTTGGCAGTTTTAGAGAAATTTACTAGAGAATAATAAACTATGCTGCATCTTAAGTTTTAAAACAGCTTGAGCTTTACTTTGAGGGTGCATAAGTATGCCAAGCTCCTACTACTTTATACTTCTTAGTATATAATCTGTGATACTTTAAGTAGCAAGAAGTATAATCTGAACAGCTGCTAAACCGTGGGCAGGTTATAAAACATAGTTTTAGGAAGCTCAAGAGGTTATGAGTTGCTTGTCTCACAAAATCAAACACTAGAAAAAGCCCCATCTTCCACCAACCCTACCAAAGAAACACTAATTTGCCCAATACAAGTGGCTAATCTCCGAAACAGGCTGGACACGAGAGGTTCCAAAATCACTGCTTTTGCATCAGCAGTATTCTAGCACTATGCTTAGGCAACAAATTGCTTTTCAGCACATCCAAGCCAGCTAGTTTACTGTGGAAACGTAACATGTCATCAGAATTACATCCTGTTTTGCAGCATTTCTGTATTTCAATTTACTCCAACTCCACTAAGATTCAACTGGCATGAAGCAGCTGGGCATGATTGGTTACTGGATGGAAACCAAACTGAGATTTCGCAATAGGTGGCATCTTATCTCCATGGCATAGGCAGCTGGGATATAAGACAACTGATCCCTGGCAGAAAACATTGTGCCTAAATATAAATCTGGTGAACTGTTTCTAAGACATTATTTCAGATCCAGCACTGGTACAGAAACAGTGGGGGGTTTTTTTGTGGGCATAAGCCAGGGTTTAGGTTATTTTGAATGACTGGATTTTGACTGGGTTCTAGCTGAGAAGCACATGTTGGGACCTTGGCACCCATGTGCTGACACTTGCAAGCACAAACTCCACCAGAACATTCACCTGGGAGAGTGAAAYGCTCCCCCAATCCCAGTCCTGGACAACATATCTCATGTTCTCACCAAATCAGATACCCGACATTTCTACTCGATCTCACAGCTTTCACACCATTGCAGCCAAGCCTGTGGACACCGTGTTCTCTACTTTATTGCACCTCTTGATAAGCCTGCAGCGCAGCACTGCAACCTCTCCTCTTCCAAAGATCTCAGGCACACTCGATCCCTCACGGCACCTGCCAGAGGACTCTCAGGACACACCGAAGGTGCCCCACAGCGGGATCAGCGTCCMATTCCTCTGACTAGACCCAAACTTCGCACGTCCCAAACTTTTCACCCCTCCTGGATGCGCCGGCGTGCATCGCTATGGAAATGGTACAGCACGTCCACCCTTTGCCACGGCAGCACGGAGAGGAGCTCCGCGGACCCGCGATGGGCGCCCAGCACCCAGCGACGCCCACAGCCCATCCTGCTCCCTGCCAGGAGGTGCGCGGACACCTTCCCGCAGCCGCTCCCACCCCAAGGATGCGGGAGGGCAGGGCGGGCTGGAAAAGGGGGTCAGCACAGCCCTGGGGGCGGCGTGCCTCACCTGCGTGCGGCATGGTGATGGTCTCGTTGGCGTTGCTGGAGCCCACGTTATAGATGACGACGGCGGAGGCGTTCTGGGCGGCGGCGTGGCGGATCTTGTCCTTGTAGGTGCAGTTCCCCCGCGGGATYAGGGCCACCCAGCTCTTGCCCGGCGCCGGGGCGTTGAAGCGGGTGCCGGGGTCGCAGGCGTAGCGGTCGGCGGGCGAGGCGGAGAGGGCCACCTGCCCGCGGGCGTCCTGCTTGGGCGACTGCTCGCCGTAGCGCCCGCACTCGCTCTTCTCGCTGCGGAGCTCGGCGCTGCCGGCCGCCGGGTCGGCGTAGGTGATGTTGACGAAGGCCGTGTACCACTCCTCCTTCTCGGCCACGGTGAAGTCCAGGCACAGCAGATGCACGAAACAAAAGGACAGCAGCCATGTTGAGAGCGCCAGGCTGCGGCACGCTTGGATCACAGACATTGCCATCTTCATCTGCCGGCCCCCCCGCCCGGCCGCCGCTGCGAGTGTGTGTGCGTGCGCGCCCCGAGCCGCGCTCCGAGCGGGGCGGCGCTGCTCCCGCCGGCGCCGTGCGGGACCAGCGAGCCAGCGAGCGAGCGGGGGAGGGGGCCCTCCCCTCTGCAGCCGCTGCCTAATTCATGTCGGGGCCGTTTGATTTCCTCGGGCTGGCCTCGTCTCTGCCTTCCCCTCTTCCTCCTCCCCTCCCTGGCCCTGCCCGCACAGCCGCCTCCCCCGCTGCTGGCAGCGCGGCCGGGGCAGAGCGCGGAGGGGGCGGCGCGGCGCGGGGGGAGTTCCAGGCGCGCACACAGCGGCGCCGCTCCCAGAGCCGCCCCGGCCCGGCCCGGCCCGGCCCGGCCCCGCGGACGCGCTGCCGGCGGAGGAGCTCCTGCAGGAGGGACTGCAGGCGCAGGGGCTGCGCTCCCCGGCCCCGCGGAGGGGTTCCCGGTGGAGGGGCTGCCGGCGGTGGGGGCTCCAGGCAGAGGGGCAGCGCTGCCCGGCCCCGCGGAGGGGTTCCCGGCGGAGAGGGCTCCTCCCAGAGGGGCTCCCGCCAGAGGGGCTCCTGGCAAGGAGGTTTCCCGGCGGAGGGGGCTCCCGGCGGAGTGAGCTCCTGGCAAAGGGTTCCTGGCGGAGGGGGCTCCTGCCAGAGGGGGCTCCTGCCAAAGGGGGCTGCCGGCGGAGAGGGCTCTGCCAGAGGAGCTCCTCCAGAGAGCTTCCCGGCGGAGGGGGCTCCCGGTGGAGGGCGCTCCTGCCGGAGGGGGTTCCCGGCAGAGAGGGCTCCTGGCAAAGGGTTTACCCGGAGGAGGGGGCTCCCGGCGGAGGGGACCCTGCCAGAGGGGCTCCTCCAGAGGGGCTTCCCCAGAGGGTTTCCCGGCGGAGGGGGCCCTGCCAGAAGGGGTCCCCCAGAGGGGCTCCTCCAGAGGGGCTCCCGGCGGAGGGGGCTCCTCCAGAGGGGCTCCTCCAGAAGGTTTCCCGGCGGAGGGGACTCTGCCAGAGGGGCTCCCCCAGAGGGGCTCCTCCAGAGGGTTTCCCGGCGGAGGGGACTCCCCCAGAGGGACTCCCCCAGAGGGGCTCCCCCAGAGGGGCTCCCGGCGGAGCGGGAAGCGGCGGCAGGAGCGGCGCGGCGGCGCCCCCTGGCGGCGCCGTGGGAGCGGGCCCGGTGCACCGGCCGAGCGCAGCCCGGCGCCTCCGAGCGCCCGCTCCGACTGCAGCGCGCTCCGGCTGCCCGCTTCTCCTCACCGCCGCGGGAGACGCTGAGAAGTTTGCGTGTGTCAGTGCTGCAGCGTAACGATGGCGCACAGCTCAGAGGGGTGGTCGCTCGTACAGAGGTTTGTAAGGACACACCGAATACGTTTCCGGCTGTGCTTTCCGGAATGGGAAGGGCAGGCGAGTTTACTAAACTCAGATGTGGCTGACAAGAGCACAGAAAGCCTCAAAGAATGATGGAGCTGCTCTCTGGAGGCAGATGTGCTTAATGGTGAAAGTCGGTGAAAGCCCACACTTGGGGATTTTCAGTGTATGAAACACCCCAAAAGAATTTTGGCCATGACTGACACCTTTCAACAGGATCAAAACCCAGCTGGACTCTATGTCTGTCTATACTAGTGCAAATGACAGCCAAAATTCCACTTTTCTATCACTGTATTCAGTAACAAAAGAATGTYTTACATGATTTACAGGCAGTGCCTCTTGTAGCCCCTGTTAGTAAAACCTGCTGCTGGAATTATCATTCACTTTCATTCAGTGAGGGTCTCACTCGTGTCAATATTTGCCTCTTTCCAGATCATAGCTGCCCATGATCCAAACAAAYAACCCTTAACCATGTTGTGTACACACACATGCTGCTTCAAAAAAGTTAATTCCCTAAAGCTCGAAAAAAGTGCATTTGGGAGGAAAATGTGAATAGGGGAATAAAATAGAGAAGTTTACAGGGAAATATGGTAATTCACCAAGAAGTCTACCATTAGGCAATAGGAAAATTTTTGTTGAAAGCCCATTCTTGCATAAGCAAAGTCAGCAAATGAGAAGAAAACAATTACTGTGTAGAACTAACATTGAAATGCTAAAGTAGATGGCAATCAACACTAATTAGAAAGTGTTGAGATTTCATCAGGGAAGCAAAAGCSCTAAGGAGAAAATCCATGCCTGGAGGGGCTGTGGGCAACAAAGCATTTGTATATTTCGAAGTGTAAGGAGTATTATTAGAAGAGAAGGCTAAAAAAWATATATATATACTTTTTTAAAGAAATATTTCAGGGTTGTATTTGGAAAGAAAGGAAGGACATGATTGCTAGATTATGGACTCACAAAAGAAGAAGTACCTTCTGAGAACATATGAAAAACAGCAGACCCAGAAAAATGGCACATGCATACCAGTAAAATACCAAAAGAATGGACGGAACTGAGAGAGTAACTATCTTTCTAACACTTCAAGCAAATCTTGGCATAACAGGAAAATCTTGAAAGATATAGTGTTCAGTTTCCTGAGAAGGTCCAGAAAAACTAACTACAGTGACCAGTTGGTGACAGGCAGATTAGGCTGACATTAACCAGCTTGAAGAAAAGCAAGAGAGAAAAAAATCCAAAGTATGGACAGAGTGTTTTTATGGGAAGTGGCCTGCCAAGCAAGTATGATTCATGTTTTTGTGAGGAAGCTATCAGTGTGRTTAGCAAAGCTACAGAGCCATGTCCACAACAGGTTTTTGACAAGTGTGCTATTCAATGATGCATGACATTCTCATTACACTGTAACCTATTAGGGACCAGATAAGGTGAACCTGGGTGAAACAGAATGTGCTTTAATGGAGCTTCATGTAAAAACACATCTCCAGGTGACAAAGTGCCAACCACTCTGGAGCAGTGTGTGGTTTTCTCTGCACACAGGGAAGGGTGTGGGGGCCAGAGCAGGAAAGAATTGTCCTGTATTCCTATGGAAAAGGGGCCTAAAGAGGATATAGCTATCCCTGGATGTTTCAGAGGAGCAACAAGTAGTAGGAAATAGCAGATTTTTGCTCTGCTTGAAACACCAGTGAGACAAATGTTGAAAACTGTCCAGTTTTGGTATCTGCATTTTAAAAATAGATACTGAGAACCTYGAGAAAGTTAAGAAAGGCACCCTAAAAATAATTTGAGGTAGTTCCTCTCCAGGGAGAGTCTTCAGGTGCCCAATCTATTCAGCTTTTGAAGAAAAGAGGTGATGTGATGACATTGTGTAAGCACCATCAGAGGGATATAACAGCAGGTACTAACAGGCTCTTTAAGCTAGAGGATAAATCGTAACAGGAACCAAAGTTTAAACTAGACAGTGCAGCTCAGAGCAAAAGGAGCTGAATAAACAGCAGCTGTCTACTGGAGAAAATCCTGAAGTGACACGGTCCTGGGAAGTAAAAGACAATCTGCTCTTATATTCAAATGAAACAAACATCAATCAAAAGTATGCCTCAAGTGTAAGAAGTGACATTCTTCACAATTAACTTATAATCCTGTGGTCACTTCTCACCTTGAAAATACTCTTGAATAAGAAAAACAGAACACTTCATTACTTTGGTTGCTGAAGGCTGAACTCCAATTAACTAGTTCAATGCTTTGACTTAAAATCACCCATAGTTGGTGGTGTCAGAGCTGATGGTGGTTCTTCCCAGTTGTTTCTGTTCACAACAACATCTTCCCCAGAGCTCTGCTCTAGTCCTGGCACAACACCACCATGCTTTCAAGCACGGCTGTAAATGTTTCTTCTCAGGCCAGCAAGACATTTGCCACCACCCTACCCTACCCTATGTTCTCTCCTTCAGAAAAACCCAAACCATAGAAGCATACTAGGCCTTGTCACAAATCTCATTGCCCAATTTACAGTGAGAAGCACAATCTCTACTTTCATATGCTACTGAAAATAATGTTATAGTATCAGCAGCATTGGGATGAGGGGTGGTATCTCTGGGTTTGGAATGTTATGTATGAATTTAACAACTTATTGCAAATTCTCCTCCCCCTTTTCCATGTTTCTGAAGTGACAATAGTTCCATCTGAACCATACCTTGCAGAAAGCCATAAGACCATCGTATTCAAACTTGAGAGTGTGAAATGGGGTTAATAAGTAGAAGAGAAGTGGCGTGTGGGGAACTCTAGCTCCAGATTCTTGATCTATAGAAACTCAGAAGCTGGATTTAGGCAACAGCTGATAAAGAGTAAAGGACACACTGAAATTYACTGCATGACAATCTCTGGCATATGCCACAACACTTGGTCCTTTCATGAGGTAAAATTCATTAGTTTATACCCTTTTTGGTTTAAAGGGTAATTGCTATTGCTYGCACTGTGCTGGATTGTGTGTCTGGACCAAAACCCAAATGATCTCAAAGGAAATAGCAGAAATTTCTTTAAAGGTGAGGAATCTCACCAGGTTACTAAAGCCCTCTGTTATGGAATCCCATAGTGTTTTGTGGACCTTGCCTAGAGGTAAAATGGCAAAAGGTTTAAAAATTAGACTTTAAAATACTAGGCTGCCTAAATTCTGTCGAAGTGGGGCTTTCCCTGGAATTTAGGAATCTTTATCCAGAAGAATACTGAAGGTGGCATTGCAGGACATGAAAAGGCCTATACTAGGTGCACTGGCTCCCTGTATCACTGGAGGGAAGATCAGCCAGGCAGCAATGCAGAGTGTGCAGACTCGATGCCTTACTGTGCATTGTCCCAAAGGTCAGCCATGCAGCGCTGAACTGCGCACGGGCAAGAGCAAAGCCAGGGAACACACACAGCACAGGGCAGGGGAGATGTCCTTCCTCCCTCTCCTCCCGGGAGGTTCTGGTCCGTTCCCTGTGCCTGGGCTGTCACTGTCCCCCCGGGGTGAGGCCCTGGCATGTGTGACTGGGAGAGACCTGGGGTTAGTGCTGGATTCAGTGTGAGTCTGAAGGATTCCTGATGCTGATGGACAGCAGGAAAGCTGGCTGAAACATGATCTCTGCGAGGGCTCAGGAGAAAAAGTTCTTTTGCCTTCCCTGGCTATTAGACTGAACTTGATTCTTTTCCACAGCTGGAGAAGAGCAGAAGAGATGTTAGCATGGGAGACCGTGGAAAGAATAAAACAATACCATCCCCTCACCTATATGCTGCCAATACTGTGCTTTAACTCACCAACCTCACTGTGTCAGCTCATTCAGAGAGTTAATGGAGCCATACACCTTTTTTTGTCCTAACTGACATTGATAATACTTCATCCATCTTCCTATTCAYATGCTAATAGCTATATTACCTGTCACTTTATTCCAGAATCCTGCCTTAGACTGGGATACTGCTTAATTCTACTCCTCTGTAACATTCTCTGTTGCCACTGTAGTTCTGGTTTCATTTACTCAGGTAAATTTGAAATGTTCTTGAGAATACTTCAACACTTTAAAGAAAGTTTCTGAGTCAAGTCCCAGACAAAAAGGGATCTGCGTTACAGCCAAAATAAATTGCTCACTGGAGCTAAAGGACAGGTTCAATGGAATTTACAGGGAAAGTGATATTTTAGTTTAAAAACTATGAAAATAGTTCAAAGGAGCCTTACCTTCTTTGATCTCTATTAAGTTTTCATAGTGAGATAGTGCTCCCTGCGTTCCAAAGGCAAAACCTGCCATGTTTCATCATATTTGTTTAGTGTCTCTCATGAGAGATTTTTGTTGGTAAAGTACACCCCAGGAGATGGCTGCTGATGAACCCCTTTCTGCCTGTTCCTAATTCTATTATAGCTTCCTAAAGATATGTTGAAAGAAAGAGTCACCTTTCTGTAATTTTTTTTCTCTTTGTAATAGCTCATTCAGCTCCCTTAAACTTTCAGCATTTTCCACATTTCTCAATAATCTCATCTAGAGATTTATGCAGCCCTTAGTCAGAATATTGGCTTTTCCTTTGCAATGTATAAATATCAAAATGTTAATTTTCTCCTGTTATTAGGTTATTTCCCTTGCTCTCCTACAAAGGGAGGTATTTAGATGTCTCACAGAAAAAGAGAACAGGCAACACCCAGTCCCAGGTCTGCAGGGCAGCCAAGGGGCACTTCCTGCCATCCTGGCCAAGTGGCTTCTCCTACAGGACACCAGGAACTTGATAAGTTCTCACCTTATGTACTGCTCCTTTCCTACTTGTCTCCCTCTAAGGCAGAGCATGTGTAATTAAAAATATCAAAGACTGACCAGGACCCCTGCAAGCTTCTGTTATTAAGCTTAACATCTTCCACAGTCCACAGCACGAGGGGAAATGAAGAACTTCTGTGATGGGCATCTCCTTAAACAGTGACCCTGACCAACTGCAGACAGCACTTCKCTGAACTGTGCAATGGGGCTCAGATTTGTATTTCTGCATCTGCTGCTCTGGTGCTGACAGACACACAGACAGCGAAGCAAAGTCCTGCTGAGGCACAACATCTTAACACACAGCTCCAAAATGGTGTCAGGTTTTAGTGTTTTAATCATCTTCCAGGGAAAATGTTGTGAAGAACCTAAACCAAACTGTAACCAATAAAAGAGATTCTTTCTTAAAAGCAGACAAATTGGAAATGTATTAATCAAGACTGCAAAATGAGTAGAACCTGCTGCAGAAGCTGCAGAGAAATGTGTGATTAGAGAGGATCATGGAGGAAGTTCATGCGGCCTGGAGCAAAGAGAGTCATGCTAAGTGCTGGTTAGGTGGCTCATAACTTCTGTGRTACAATGATAAATCTTGGAAGCAGAGGTTGCCAGCTTCACGCCATTCTCTAATGCCTAAAAGAAACACAGAGTTGAATCTCTGTGCAGAAAAAAACCCCTGTATATTGTGGACAATATATAAAAAACATTACTGCAGTTTTCAAATCAGCGGCAGAATTCTGCTTTGCAATATTTCAGTTGAAACGTATCAGTGAATATGCTGTAGAACAGACAGTAGTCACACCAAGTTCCTTGCTCAACAGACATCCTGCATCTTGCTCCTTAAGCAATCACCAACAAGCCCCTGAATGCAATAATGACAAACAGATGTATCCAGGATAATGATGAGAGGGATTTTTTTGGGCAATTCAAACATATGCAGAGATTCCTGGTCTTGCTTGAGAGATGGGAAGCATATACCTGAATTAACTGGGCATTCTGTACTAGTACACCTTGCTAATGACCTTAAACAGAGGATTTAAACAGTGTCACAGATGCTTGGCCAAATGGAAGACAGTAACACGTTCTGCTGAAAACAGATGGGTGAGGTTACTAAAAGAAATTTCCCAAGAGAGGTTCCTGGGATTGATCACTGTTAACAGGATCATAAATGACCACTGTGCATACAAACAAAATGGGACATTAATYGACAACATAAAATAAGGCGCCATTGGCAATCGAGAGAAAGGCATGTGTGGAATACARCAAAACCTTATTGATCTGACCGAGAGAGATGTGATGAAATTCAATAGTGCATAATGCCAGGGCATGAATGTACAGACTGAAACACACATTTCTGCTCCTAACTGGAAGCTTCTTGGTTGGGAGAGTGGTTCATGAAGACGACAGTGTCACAAAGATCCCATTAACATCCCCTCCTCCTTCAAATATGGCCTTAAAATGCATTAGCAGACAGAAGCAGCCGTGATGGGGAGCATACAAATCTTTTCATGTGATGCCTCAAGAAAAMCCACCTGGAGCTACCCTTGTAGAAGATGCAGAAAAGGGCATCTAGGAGACTGAGGGAGTAAAGAATTATTTATGAGAAAGTTAAAGCTTGGCAACAAGGGGAAAACCAAACAGGATTTGATGGTCTCTGTAGGTATATCAGGAAAGCTAAATGCAGCAGAAGGAAAACAGCAATTTAGGATTTGGACCTTAAGAAAAAGAGTGCAAGTTGATCATATATAAACTAATATAAAAGAAAAAAAGAGAAAAGCTTTTCATTAACAGAACGGTGTAATTTTCTCATTGCCTAACTGGAATTAAAGTAGACATGATAAACTGATGTGAAGAAATTATTAAATGATGGCATGCAACAGCAAGGTTTGGACTAGATGATCCAGGAAATCCCCTTTGTCCACATCCAAAATTAGCTTTAAAGGCTGCCAGGATATTTCTTTCCTTTCCTTCCACTAAAAATAGCATAAATAGCATTCGTAGAAGACACCAGACGGTGCTGTCACAGAGAGTTTTACAAGCCCTGTACTTCCAGACTTTCCTATCTGTAGGGTATAGCCAAAATGCTGTGGCACATTAAGCATAGTTTAGGATGTTCCCACATATGCTTCTTAAGATTGTTTGCTGCTGAAAACTGTGACTGAACAGGTTCTTAGAAGAGGTGCTACTGCTCAAGGGAAGCACTTTCATAAGTAGATATTAAAATTCCACTTCAACTGGTATTTTTACCAGTTTGAATGAAAATTGCACTGAATCCTACGAATGCCAAGCCCATGAAAAAAAATGAGAGCCTGGGATTTTGCTGTCTCATTTTCTTATTTCCTTCCTTGGAGCAAGTGGAAGGGTATTTGTTACCTGGACTGCAGCACAGGCTACAGCCTACTGAGACTTTGAACTGAAAGGAAAAAGTATGCAAAGTGTTTACTTTAAAAATTGATAGAGCTCAGATTTTCAATTTTGGGCTATTACCTCTTCTCATCCCCTCTGTGCCTTGGATTTCTGTTCTCCTGTAAGGTTAGTTTTAAAAAAAAGTGTTCTGAACTCATCACYCAAATACTTCAGACATTGCATTAGGGTTTAGATAATAGCCCTATCCTTTGCATTGCTGCTACCTCAAACATTTATAAACTGTTAATCACTACAATTACAGTGACAAAGAAATGGCCATGCTGGAGTGACACAGAAATGGCCCATGCTGGGGAAGAACTGATGAGATTTATAAGTACACTTTCAGCAAAAAAAATGATTCAAGAAAGTTTGTTCATCAGGTTCTAGTTCTAATATTTTATGCAGACCTTTTTTTGAAAGAAAGGATTTAGCACAGCAGTTTGCAATAACATTGCTGTTTGTCTGACAGAGTTAAATTGCTGAAATCCCTTTATTACATTACACCTTTATTTGGCATATGCCTTAGTCAATATGTTGTCTAAAAGCTGCTTTTTGTGAAGAGACTAAAAGTTTTGTTGTCATACGAGTCAATGTAATGGTTCATTACAGCATCGTCTTGGGAGAAGAAAATGCTTTTCTGGAGTCAGTAAGGGTTTGTTTGGTTTTGCTACAGATAGCAAAGACTAATTAGGGWTCCTGTAAGACAGTCCATTATGATCACCTACTCTGATTTCCTACAACGCTAATGACAGTATTAACATTTGAATTGTTAACATTGTTTTTAATATCAAGTTTCATTCCTAGCTCCATATTTTATAGGAAATTAGAAAAAAAAGGTAAATTTTCAACTTGTTTGCATTTCAATAATGTATACAGAGGTTTATATTTCATTATGCTTCTCAAACTTTGGAAACTAATTTTTGATCTTCAAAGAAGGTTTGTAGAAATTCATTAGGTGACTTGTAAGCTACCCATGAATACAGAAAAACTTACTTCCACTATAAATCACTTTCTTCCTTCTATCCATAACATCAATAAAAACTAGCAAAATATTTCAGTAGGTAGCAACGCTGCCCTGCCTGTATTRTGATGACAAAAAGTCATCACAATATGCATGCAAAGCATGCATGCACAGCATGCATTTAGTAAAACCGAATGTTGTTTTCTCCAGGCACAGCATAGCCTTGTTCTGGTTTCTTTACCTTGAATACTTCAATTCTAAACAGAGTGCTTGGTTTAGCACGAGTGGCAGCTGCCTGTCCTGCCACATGTTTTTTCCCCGAATGCTTTCTTGCTTCCAAATAATCCAGAGCGGCCTAAGAGAAATATTTTACTGTATTTATCAAATGTCAAGCCTTTTGGCTTTTAGAAAATCAGCCTTTAGGCAAGTTTTTGAAGACAAAATGCTGAAATWATTTTTCATGAGGCTCTCACTCCTTCAGCTTGTTAGGACACCCAGAGAAATCAAAGAAAGCACAGGGACTTTCTCTCCACCTTGAGACAGGAGAAGCCTCCAGCCTGCTGTCTCACCATGTGGGGGAAAGTCAGGGCTCTGCACTACAGAAGGGAAGGAAGGCTGTCTGAGAAACATTACTTACCACTCTTGAGAGTGGTGGAAGGTCCTGTGATTGGACATATGTGCATGCAATTTTTACAGAGATAGACAGATAGATATACTTGTGGTTTTCTGCTAATGTTCTGKTTTTAATAATTATAATCGCTAATATTTTTTTATCATCATCATCATAATAATCTCTGAAGAATGGGAGATTAATTGGGCACCTTCCTTGTTGCTGAAAGGTCTTCTAGAAAAGTGGCATCTCTTGGAGCAGGTATCACCTGTGTCTTCCATCTCTTTTTTTAAAGCAGAAGGGAAGGCACACCAAAAAGAAAATGCTCTACCCTCCTCTGTAAGCATAAGAAAAACTTTATTTATTTAGTTGGCTATTTACATCATTATTTATATTTAAAACTTTTCAGACAGCCGGTGGTACCTGGTAGCTGTATTGGTTTTCCACATCCCGTGTTTTGGTAGCAGGGGAGGCCACAGAGGTGGCTTCTCTGAGAAGCTGCTGGAAGCTTCCACCATGTCCAGCAGAGCCAATCCCTGATGCCTCTGGTAATGCCTCTGTGATGACATATTTAAGAAGAAAAYCATAACAAAGTGCACACAGGTTTTTTTCTCCTAGCCAGAGAAGAAGAGGAGGTGAGAACATGTGAGGGAAGCAATGTGGAGACACCAAGGCCAGGGGAGAAGGAAGGGCAGGAGGTGAGAACATGTGAGGGAAGCAACATGGAGACACCAAGGCCAGGGGAGAAGGAAAGGCAGGAGGTGAGAACATGTGAGGGAAGCAACGTGGAGACACCAAGGCCAGGGGAGAAGGAAGGGCAGGAGGTGCTCCAGGCCCCGGAGCCGAGATTCCCCTGCAGGCCATGATGAGCCCATGGTGGAGCAGCTGTGGCCCTGCAGCCCCTGGGGATCCACAGGGAATGCAGAGATCCATGAACAGCCCCTGGGGATCCACGGGGAATGCAGAGATCCA
>JACDOX010000148.1:874179-889767 GCA_014549065.1 Cardinalis cardinalis
TGGGGATCCACGGGGAATGCAGAGATCCATGAACAGCCCCTGGGGATCCACGGGGAATGCAGAGATCCATCTGCAGGGAATGGGGATCCATGGGGAATGCAGAGATCCATGAACAGCCCATGGGGACCCACGGGGAATGCAGAGATCCACCCGCAGCCCCTGGGGATCCATGGGGAATGCAGAGATCCACCCGCAGCCCCTGGGGGAGGTGCCCTTACAGAGCGGGAGCGCCTGAAGGAGGCTCTGCTCCAGTGGGAGACCAGATGGGAGACCTGGAGCAGCCTGCCCTTGGAGCACTGCACCTCGTGGAACAGTGACCCCATGCTGGAGCTGTTTGGCAGGACTGTGTGCCTGTGGGAGGGACTCTGTTGCAGCAGGTGCGGTGTGGCTGCTGCTTGTGAGATTTGGAGCCATGCTGGAGAAGTTTGTGCAGAACTGTCTCCCATGGAAGGGACCTCACGGTGCAGCAGGGGAACGACGTCTCTCCCTGAGCAGCRGAAGAAAACCTCAGGTTGAAAACCTCAGGTGATGAAATGACCAAACCCCCACATCCCCGATACCTTGTCTCCCTGCACTGTCTGTGGGAAGGAGGGAGGTGTTTGGGGAAGAAGASGTACTTTTTTAAGGGCTTATTCTACTCCTCATTATTCTCCTCTGTTAGTAATAAATTCACTTTGTACCTCTAAGCTGAGCCTGTTTTTCCCTTGGAGTGTTTTTTCCCAGTCCTCACCTCAACCCATTGTTATTTTTTTTCCTCTCTTCTGCCCAGCTGTGGCAGGGGAGAGTGAGCCAGTGGCTTTCGTGGGTGCATTGAATTTGGCCAGTGTCAAACCATGAAGTAGCCAACCCCTCAGCACAAGGAAGGGATCACTGCCATCACTGCCTCCAGCTCATCCTACACTGCCTGCTAGAAATGACTGGCTTAGATACCGAAGCACAACACCTCTGTTTTGTGGTAACATGAACCATCAGTAAAATACAGCCTGAAATGCCTCACTTTGCAGCCTCTGAGTTTTCCAAGACTCTCAGTTACAGTCACATCTCATGGTAATGAAGTCTTTCTGTTTCTAATCAAGCCTTTCTTCCCAAGGTCATTGAGAAGTTTAGATGTGCTCCTTCGCTGATATACTGATATTAGACTTTTTTTTTCTGTTGACTTCCAATCTTCAAGACACAGATTTTATAGTAACGTTGGCAACGCATACCCAAAGAGAACAACGTTACAAACGTTAGGTCTGTCCACAGGCAGTGAGGGCTTCTTGCATATCACATTTCACAGCATTCTGCACTACCTAGCAGAGCCACAAAGGAGGTCTAGCAAGGATTTTGATGTTCTACTAAAGACAAATTGTTTCCTCTCTCAAATGCACAAGCAGGTCAGTCAATAGATTTTTAACTTCCAGACCATGGTTAAACACAAACAATGCAATCTTAAACAGTACAAGTTTTCACATGACTAGAGATCATGTAACTTTAAAAGAACATTATCAGCACAAAGTATCAAAACCACCAGCCAGTGTGAAAGCAAATTAGATTACTTATAAGCAAGACATTTTAGAAATACAATTCTCTGCAGCTGATTTAGTCTCTGCAGAATATTTAGTCTCTACCTCAGTCAGCATAAACAATGAAAATATGGTACCACAACTTCTGCATTGTACCCATTTAGACTTATAGAAACACTTACCTGGAAGGCTTTAATTACACAAAGTTTMTTTGCTTTTTTGTTTAACTTTTATGGATTATTTAAAAAAAAAGCCATTTCAGCTTGGAACATTAACCTCAACATGAGTGAAGTTCCAGCAAGGAGGCAAAATGTTCATACTCCCCACTTAAATAAAGGATTGCTACAGAAATACTTAGTGTATGTTGTGACTCTCCCTCATTTAATAAATATCCATACTCTTTTAGACACGGGCCAAGCCTGAATCTCTACTAGAGAACCAACCACAAGAGGTCATCCTTGGTCCATGAGAAGCCTTTCTCTGCAGTCTAGGAAGAAAACTGTCTTCACAAGGGTACTGGATTTACTCAGTATTTTCAGGAGTTACAGAACTGAACATAAAAGTGACACAACTGAGATTGTTCTGCTTTCTTCATTAAAAAAAAGTTTCTCTAGTAAATTCAAAGTGGTTTTTAAAAATATGTACCTTTAATACTTATCACTTTCCTTAAATTTCTTTCTTGAACCTTTCCACATGCTCATAGTTCAACTTTAACACAAGGACCAAGGAAGGGGATATTATTTGGGACATTTTTCTTCCTAGGAGAAACAGCTACTTATCAATCCAAAAGAAGAGATAACAAAAATCACAGCTCACATCCTTCCTTAAGAGATCCTTTGACCTTCAACAATCAATCTTGCCCCTTGTCCTGTTCTTAACTTAAAAAAAAAGTTGAAATATTACAAAAATGCTTCCTTTCTATGGTTATCTGATCCAAGACTGYCTCACTGGAATAAGGAGGTAGAAAAGCCTGGAAACTGTTTTATACTCCAAAGATTCTCTTACCCTAAGTTTTAGATTACTTCTAAAACTTGCTATTTCTTTTCACAAGATCTCTTGAAAATGATTTGGGTTAAGACTTTCTTAACCACACTTGTACATTATAAGCCTTATCTAGGAACCCATCCCATGTCATAACAGGAACTTCACCCATCTAATGTAGCTTCCTTGGCCCATCTCATCAGCTTCCTTAGGTCTTGTCTGGGCACTTATCATTTTTAGGGCAACGCTGTTAAAATCAGATCATCATCTTATCTTGGTCCTTTTCCTTCCTTTTTTTTATATTCATCCACTAGCTTTTCCTTATTGTTCATGCCATACTTTTGCCTCCAACCATCCCTTAAAATGGGCACTGCAATCCCTCTCAARTTTGCCATTGCTGCATCCTTGCCCACAGCGATACCCTCTTCCCACCCAACTCCCAAAAAGCACTGCCACACWTTCTTCCACCTGCTTCACACAGAAGAGCATCCTTTTGTCTTCCTTCAAAAGCCTCTTTAAAACCAGTGCCAATTATTCAGCTGGAAGCATATCAATCTCAATGTAACCAGGCAACTGATTTGCTCTGATCATTGCCAATTCTCCTCTCCTTCTTCTTTCCCAGTCGTTCTCAGAAGCCCATCCATATCCATATGCAAGCTCTTTGAAAGAGAACCATCTTCTGTACTTTCATGATCTCTTGAGCCATAACATCCTGCTCCATTCTAAGGGCTTCCATGCGAGGCAATCAAGTTATCTCAGAAGGCTTGAGTTGTGAGGGAAATGGCTTGCAGAACTTATTTAGTGTGGAGGCATGGTCAGTCTGGCAGTGGGTTTGAATGCCAGCAAATTCCACYTGGTTTCAGGCAGCACAGTGAACAATTTAAACCAGAAGTATTATCTTGACTACAGAATGCCTTCACTTAGGACCTGTATGATTCCAGAGCAGTTTCCAGTCACCACAAAGACAACACCAAATTCACTGAAGTCAACAGCAAACGCCTGCTGATTTTCAGCTGAGCTGGGATGTCATCCTCAGCTAGACATGCACTTGAGAGTCACATCAGCACTAAGAAATTGTTGTAGTGGCCATAGTATCATTTGTGGATATCACCATGGAAAGCTCATCACAGATCAAACCTAACAATCCAGGAACATTCCATTTGCACCAGTGACAGACTATCCTCATAAGTTGCTACAATTTATTGAAATACTAAAAGTTTGCAGGGCAAATACTGCAAAAGGAAAGAAATCCAATTCAGTGATTTCATGGATATATTACATGCCAGTTCTCAAGCTATAGAGAATATTTGTCACTGTACTTTAATTTTTAAACAAAGAATCCCACAATTAATATTTACTTCACATTTTATTCACGACTCTCCTAATCTCACTTTTTCCTACCAGCATTGCTGTTAATTAACATTGGTGAAACAGTCAGTCAAACTGAAAAAATAATTATGTTGGGGGAATAAAGATAAAATACATTAAATATTCTTAATAATTGCATACACACAGTGTATAAGGAAATCACTGTACTGTGGCTGACACTTGGACACTGCAATATACTGAGTAGCCCTACCAAATAGTTCTGCTCACGTAGAAAGTTATTTTTTTATATTACATGTATTATAGTTGAATGTTCAACTATTCTGAATATTCAAGCTATATTATTAGGCCTGACAAAATCCATTTTTATGTTGTATCTAGAGGAAAGCGATAAAAATATACCATCTAAAATTTTCAAACTTATTATGGCTACTTTCTGTAGAGTAAAAAAACCAACTCTGATTGTTTTACATCTCTGTTGTATTTCCCATGAACATTGCAGCATACTTTATGCAGGCAAAATTATCTTAATTCTTATACCAAATATGAGCCTTAATGTAAAATTTCATATCTTCCATCAAATGAACGTTGTCTGCCAAACAATATGCATATGCCCAGATATTCTACTAATCCCTACAGGTTATGCCARTATGCCAGATTTCAGCAGTCTGCTGAATCGGTTACTTTATAGCCAGACAGATGAATCCAGCACAACTGGGCAATCAGGAGCAAATCCAGGCCCTTTTAGAAACTCAAAGTTCAACATTCCCTGCAACTTTCGTGAAATGAGGAAAAATTTGTGAAAGAATTTTCACTTCTTTTTATTCACAAACTTCATACAAAACCTAGATTCCCTCTGCGTTCATGGGAATCTTTCTCCAAATCTCTCTGCTCATGGTTTCAACCCAGCATTTCAGCCCTAATGTATCCTTCCCAAAGTCACTGCCTTTCTTGTAGCTGTATGTAGTAATTCTTTGTGATACCTTCTCTCAGCTCATCTGTTCTGACTGCTGGTTCCCTGCAGATGGCCAGATGAGGAGCCAAAAAGCATAGCTGGGGTTCTCTCTTTAAGCTAYACAAGCTTTCCCTGCACTATACAGTTTTACAGGAATAACTACACCAGGGAATGGGTTACAGCCRTACTGCACTAAACACCTCGAATATTCCTGGGTCCTCCTTCTCTTCTTTCCTGCTCCCTCTCCTCTCACAGTTCCATTTTGCTCACTTCTGTTGAATGAGATCGTATTTTAAAGCAAAATAATACTGACATACGTAGCAATTTGAATTTTGGGCATAACAAGGATTGCAATTTTACTTTTTCTCCAGTTTACAAACTGGAAGCAGCTCTGAAATCAGCATGAAAGATATGAAAAACTGCAACAGGAAAGGCAAGTGCCAAAACCAGAAAAATTATTAGGTGTACAGGCCAACAAGTCTGATCAATAAGGGATAACAGGGACGACAACCCGGTGATGTGTGGGCTGAGAGGGGATTGAAATGCTGACCTTACACTGTGCAACCAATCTTGGCTCATCTCAAGGTCCTTGTCCACTTGTTAGGGCCAAGGGCTGGAGCAAGGCCWTATCTCTGAGGACCAGAAACAAGGCAATAGCCAGCTCCCACAAGCTGAGGATGGAAACCAGGGCCAAGAGACCTGTCACAGCCAGCAGCAGCTCCAGCACCTGCCCAGCCAGGACACCCCTACAGCCTGCCCTGTAAAAGCCAGGCACTCCAGGATTACCCAGAACTGGCCATAGGCTTTGTTCATCCATCAAGTGCCAACAAGCCTCCAGCAGGGAAAACCTCGCAGCCTTGCCCGTCAGTGATCAAGCAGGCAGCAAGGATGTTGTCTTTCAGTTCACAATGAACAAATGCTTTTGAGGGTTACTAATGTGTATGACACTATGGGAGGTGCCATCTTCTATCACAGGATGAAAGTGGAAAGTCTGTGTCAGCAAAATTCCCCAAAGGAAAGGCAGTAAGAACCGTGTAGCAACCCATTTCCAAGCTGGATAATTGTATTTCATGTTTGCCTGCATGTATCTCTGCATCCTTCTTTCCCAAGGATTCCTGTAATACTCCCACTTCCTATTTATGAGCYGCAACTGCTCCACTAGAGATGTAGCTGCACAATAGAGATAGGGAAACAAACTCTCTGAGGATAATGTTTGACTAGTTTTCAATAASTGCTTTTATTTTAGCACCTCAGCTCCAGCTCTGTTCTTAGATGGGCTGTGTCACATTGCATTTGTTGTATGCCTTTGGCAGGCATTGCTACATAGCAAGGATAAAATACCAGCAATTAAAAAATCACTCCAAACTTTTCATCCACTTCCCCTCAGATGGAAACAAGGCTATCTGCTACATACCCACCCATTTGGATGAGCTCACCACCAGGCTGAAGAGCAACTGTTGAAGCTGAATCCAAGGAAGTCTGATGTAATTGCAGATTGGGTTAATMAGAGGGAAGAATGTGTAATTTCTATAGCTTTATGTGCTTCCACTGCTCTTTAAGAGATGCAGGGCACAGATATTCCCTGAGACTCCTTATGCTTGTGACTGTCCAACTGTGAAATGAAGAAATTGCACTCCTCCCTAACAAGGACCATTGCCCCATTCTCTGAATTTGACCTCCTCAAGGTCAAATTCAGACTCACTCACTGTCATAGACAGGATTTATCAAAAATCCTTTCCTTAGGATTTTTCCTCCTGAGAAGCTGAGAGGCCTCAGGAACAAAATGTAAACATTGATTTTCTGCTGCTGTGGAATGCAACAGGTGCATCTGKGATTGGCCCATGWTGGTTGTTTTTAATTAATGGCCAATCACAGTCCAGGTGGCTCAGACAGAGAGCCTGAGCCACAAGCCTTTGTTAKCATTCTTTCCTATTCTATTCTTAGCYAGCCTTCTGATGAAATCCTTTCTTCTATTCTTTTAGTATAGCTTTAATGTAATATATATCATAAAATAATAAATCAAGCCATCTGAAACAAGGAGTCAGATCCTCGTCTCTTCCCTCAACCTGAGACCCCTGTGAACACCATCACAACTCACCAACTTTGTGGTGAAAAAAAATAGCCTTTTGGAAAAGTTCTGGTAACTCCATAGCATTCCTGGAATGTCTTTGTATTCATCCACAGAGTGGCCCACTCACCTCATTCGCCTTCATTTGTTCCTCGCTGTGCTGGTGGGGCCATGGCAGCATCTGAAAGATTGAGCTGAAAGGACAGACCTGCAAGTGGGGGAGGCTGTGACACAAATGTTCCCCTGGGTGCCAGCACAGGGCAAAGGTAGCAGTGGGGGCAATGGGACACAGGTGAGGGTCTTGCTCAAAGTGCCAGATTCAGCAGGTCCATGTGAAAACAGGCAACTGTACCTTATGCTCAGCAAGGGAGCCCTGAAATTCTCTCCCTTCAGCAAGTATTTTCAGGCTGTCTTTCCCATTTTACATGCTCTCTCCTCATTGCCAAGTACCTTCAATCCCCAACTCACCAATGGATGAACGCTGCAGTCAACACCCAATGCTGTGCAAAATTTGACAGATTCTCCAGTGACTGCAGAGGCACTTGTTGAGCTGGAAAGCATCCCACAAGAGGGGATATGTGCATAGGACTCTGAACACATCATTTCCACCTTTCACACAAGTGATCCCATTTGGGCTTCAGACTTTCAAAGATCTTAATTAGAGGCCTTCCTTTGATCTTTCTGGGAACTTTAAATGACCCAGGAGAAACTGCAGGGATGCTGAATTTACTTTAGCCCCTGAAACCTCATGAATAAATTCAGCAAGGAATGTTTTTTGACAATCCAGTTACTTGATAGCCTTGATTAAACCTTTTTGGAATGACTGGAGGCTCTGAATGTTATTTATTCATATCCGAGCAGAGAAACAGTCACTCATGCATAGCAATCTGCAGTGACTCATGGAACGATGTGCTTCCTTGTGCACAGCAATCCTCAGTCAGTCACACAGTGACACACTCCTGCCCAGATATACTTGGCAACATGCACCGTGACAGCCTGGCCCAGAGCACTGATTTTAGAAATCCTTGCAGGCTCCCACAAGGACCTCCTCTCCCCTGAAGCTGCAAACAAAACTCCCCAGTGACTCCAGCCCATGGTGCCAAAAGGGGCTGATCCACCTTCTCCTCTGAGCTGAGCCTTTTCTCACCACTGTGGCATTTCCCTGGTGAGGGTCTCCCTAAGGTCACTAATGCATTTATAAAAGGAAATCTCATTTTCACTGCCATCCCATTTTAATATCTGAACGGCAAAGAGCTGCTGTTCTGCATTTTGGGTTTTATTTTGTTTGGCTTATATGGAAATTTTGCATTAAACAAACATTACATGACAGTAAAGGGGATGAGATGGCTCAGGGGATCAGTAATGGGCTGTGAAGCTTTTCCTTTCTAGGCCAGTGCTCCAGTTCATTCTAGGCTGTTTTAGCTGGATTTAACATAGGAAAACAGTGAGCTCATTTAAAAGGTCTGAGCTCTCTGAAATGAATTAGATTTAAAATTAACTGACCAGTGAAAAAAAAAACAACAAAAAACAAAAAACAAACAAACAAACAAACAAAAAACCAAAAAAAAAACAACCAAGCAACATTTTACGTCAGCTGGGTAATGATACAAATGAAAATGCTCGGAAAACACACTGGCTGCCAGGGGCATGCCATCCATCTTCCAGCCCAAATCTGTTACACAACTAGCTTTTGTAGGATGCCTGGAAGGTCTTCAAACTCAGAGTGGGTCAGACCAAGAGAAGCAGGCAGTGACCAAAAGTTGTTCCTTTCTAACTTCACTCATCATCATGCAAATTGTAAATTCATAGCCTCAAAGCCCTTGCAGACAAATATTTAACTTCATATAAAACACATAGCCACGTCCTAGCGGCAGATGGCAACAGTCTGCCCAGAGACATGACACCAACAAGAAACATAGGAAAACAAACAACTCTTCAAACACCTTGACACTTCCAGGACCCATCAGACACACACTCAATGCAGAGATTGCAGAACTCTATCTTGTCAAAAAGAGACAGAATCTAGTAAAAATGAGCAAAGAAACCAGCTCACAGCCCAGAATGCTGCTTTCAGAAACTGCTTGCTTTTGTCCTGCTTCGTGTCTTCTCAATAGTGTTGCAGTTTTTGTTAGTGTTTTAAATAACATTTAAATACAATTAAATAATTGGAGCAAACTCTTCCATTCCCCCTCATAATCCATCAAAAAGGCTTTTGCTCAGCTTTTCAACAGCATTATGCTTCAAACACCTATTATAAAAATGGAAATGTATTTCACAATATATCACCAGTAGATAAGCTCGAGCTCAGAGTAGGACTAGAGATTCATTACTCCACAATAAATATAAATAAGGAGTTTAGTGAACATGACTATTCACATAGTGAGCACATGACTATTCAGAATGACATTTCAAGAAGTCTAAATGTACAGGTACTTGAGAAGCAATAGAATTGTTATTACAACTTTGGACTATAAATGAAATCTAATAAAACACAAATGAGAATGAATAGAAACTATTTTCAGAATACCAACTAACAGTAGTGGAACATAAACAAATGGGTTTTCTAAATCAATCAGAATACTGAGGACTGATATCCATGCCTAGAAATGGTTCCAAGTGCAATTTTTCATAGTGCCATAAGCATCTGATTTGACACTCGATTACCTGCATTCAAACATCTTATTTATAATACAGGTATTATTACATCACCTACACTRTGAAATTCAATATATGATGGATTGCTGTATGATGCTATGCTACACTGGGTGCAATACTCTCCTTTGTCCACAGTGCTTTTCAAAAACATGGTGAGGGCAAGTAAGACGGGAGCTTGTTAATTTTGTGAAAGAGATTATAAGAGAGAGCTCTTTACAATGTCAGGGAAGTGAACACTTGATGCAAAAATTCTCTTTCAGTCCTCTGAATCAACAGCWAAGCCACCCATGTTGTATGTCATAAAACAAATGATCTGTCCTTCAGCTTTCATTAGCTGAATAAATTCACTATTTAATTCAGCCAGTGCTCAGTGCCACTGATATTAATGTCATCTAAATGGAGCTGTAATTAGACAGGAAAACCATTCACTTCATATTTGCATAGGATTTCTACAAAAGAATTCTACCAAACAAGGAAAAGCCATAATTAAAGGAGAAAAATTGCTCTCTAGATAAGAAGTGACACTAAAGAGGAACATGTCACACAGCTCGATAATAGAAGAAAAACGTGGAACAGCCGAAATGTTGAATTTGTTAGAACAGATATTTCAGAAAAATTTGGCAAACAAATATTCTACCTCATCTAGGACACAGTCCAACTGCTTTTGAAATCAGTAGGATCCTCCTATTCAGGATCTTTGCAGGCAAGGTTGTTAATCCTGGGAAAAGGGCAGAGCAGTTGTGCAATCCCCATCCATGGTGACTTTTAAGTTTCAGCTAGACAAGGCCTTGACCAGACTTATTTGATGTAGAAATTTTTATCAGGAGTCTTGGATAGGTGACCTCTAGAGGTCCCCTCCTATATAATTCACTGTGTTACTTTAATAATATCCATTCTAAATAAAAGAGAGTTTCTTGACCTCAGTGCTTGGGGCTCCATCACAGATCTCCCATTCCTTACCCACTCTCGCTTCAAAGAATCTTTTTCTGTACACCAGCTGTAATTCCTCCTGCTGCAGCTTGTGACTGTGGCCTGTCATGTCATCACGGGGTACCCTTGAGAAGAGCCYAGCTCTGTCTTCTCTCTAAATTTCCTTTAGGCCCTCAAAGACAGCAACTAGACCTTCTCAGCCTTCCCTTCTCCAGATTAAACAGTGCCAGCTCTCTTCATACATCACACAGCTACATCCCCTGAACCTTGACACCTTCCCACTGTCCTCTCTCTCGTCCCCTGTGGCCCCAGGCTGTAAAGTTTCTTACCCCTTTGCTCTTGTGCCAGAACAGGCACTTTGCTCACCCCTCAAACTCAGCACAGACACGGTGGGGATAGAAACCCCACTCTCCCATTCCCACCTTTCATTGTACCAGATACAGCACATTCTTTTGGCCTCCTCCCACGGGACTGGCTTCTCGGTTTCCTGATCACCTTGGCATCTCCTGATCACTTATGTGAATTACTCTCACATTCTGGGACCAATTAAAACGTTCACATTTTTCATTCTCCTCTGCCACATCCACCTGACAAGCCTCCAGCACTGAGACAGAAGTTCTTGTCATCAGTCACCCTCTGTCTGACCTTGATTTTTTTTTCTTTTTACCTTTTTMATTTCTGTCACACAGGTGCTGCCATTTATCAAACATCTCCCTCCTCTTCTTCGCAAACAAAGCCTCCTAGTGTCACCTATGCAGCAAATATCTCATTATGTGCCAGCCTTTTGATGGGATCAGAGAGAAGAGAAACAAGGTAATTTATGATATTGCAATCTCATAACGGAAAAACAATACTAATAACTTGCCAGCAGACAGCAACTTATTTCTCCATAACAAAAAATTATAGCTTCCCCCTTATGTTACAAAATGAGTAACTGATTAGTCTTGCACTATCCCCTCACCTCAGCAATCTTAATTAATATATGGTAATTAACATATGATGGCACATAAATTGCAGTATTAGCTTTACTGCATATCTTTCATCTCAAAAACCAAAATAAAAAGCCCCAGTAAGATACCATTATAAAAATGCTGTTCAGTATTTTGTTGAAGTCATGGAAGAAATGTGACAAAATGCAACTTGAATATCATAGGAAAGATTAATAGATTTTAATAAAGAAGTTGACAACTGAGTGAGCTCCCTGAATCAAGACTCTAATCACTTAACAGCAAAATTTCTCTTTTTGTTTTATCTCTTATCTTTCTTATTTTCCCTCTTGATACAAACATTGACCGGGCAAAATAACCATCTAGAAATTTCTTGGGGCATGACATTCCAGGGCTAAGATTAATGACTGCAAGCAGCAGGTATAATAGCAGCGGAAAAAGAAAACACACACACACAAAATCTCTGCATCTAATTCCAGGATGCTTATTTTAAAATATTATATTTGAACATGCCAATTCAGTAGACGTCACTAAAGATTTTTGCCTCAAGATATTTTCTTTGTTTCCCATTTCTTTATATAGTTAAATCAGCAAGTATAAATGTCTTCAGACAAAATTATCTCACATCAAACAAATATTGACATGACTTTTAGGGTCTGTTGCTGCAAGGTCAGGATTTAAAAACAAATTAAATTTGATGCATGCCGCTTCAAAGGTCACTTGGAAAGGTGTATGCTGCACCTATTTTACAATGCAATCCCCTGGGAGGCAAACATATTGAATGCTGCAAGTAGACATTGCAATAATGAAGATAATTATGGTAATAGGCAGGTAGGCAATAGGGGCTTAAATAGATCAGAACACATTATTTGGAGAAAAAAGAAATTTCAGTTTATTAAATTAGAAGTAAATGACAACAACTTAGGTTAGTGTTTATTTCAAGTTGAGAGATACTATGCTTTCTTGTATCTTTAAAAGGACTGAGGTATCACAGCAAAAGGCAGTAAAAATATTTCATTTTCATCCAGCATAGTCTGGTGTCACTGCATATGAAGGTCTTATCTGCCCCAGAACATTGCCATTCTGATAGAGGCTGTGCACACATCTAATTTCCTGATTTTCCTTTCCGATCTCCATAATTTTCAGTAGTAAGAGTGAGAAGGCATGAATCCTTTATTATTACATGATTAATGTAAGGAAYAAGTAAATGTCCATTCCTGAAACGTGCTCTCACAGTAAAGGAAGAATTTTTATGAGATGAGCAGAAGAAGAAGTGAGCAGAACAGCCTTGAAGGTGTTTAGTGTCCACGTGAGCTGGTATGCGGCGCTGCAATGGCACTACTCAGCTTTGACCTTAGAAAAAGCAAGCCCACTGCCCTCAGACAACTGTTTGCTGAATTATTCCCATTTGAAATGTGAATTTACTGCCTTAAAAATATGTGATGACCAGCAATCACCAYGTAATCCAGAGTGTCACTCCTCTGACTTGGCACGTGACTCTGAAAGGTGAACAAAAAAGAGAGCGAGGTGGAAAGACACTGCTCAAAATTTCTTAGTTCTGTATCCAGGAGATCCATTTATTTTTGAGAGATTCTGATTCATTAGTATCCTCTGGCCCTTTGTATAGGTAAAACTAACTTTATGAGATGCATGGCGACACGGCAGAGTGGAACAGAAGAGGAAACCAGTGCATGCTGCTGCAGGGTTATGCCTTTAGCGCGGGAAGACCAGCGGCTCTGCTGGCATCGCATCATTTAGCTTACAGAAGTGACGTTCACTTTTCTCTCTAGTGACCTCTGCAGGTAGCTCAGCTTAGGGTCAAGACAGTCACCAATGTGCTGTCTTGAAAGCTCTTGACCAGACAAATACCCTTTCCAGGCAGTGGAGGGTGGCCCTCATCTGTTATCGTGGCCAGCCAGAGAGGAGGCATTAAGCGAAGACGAGACAGTTCTGATGCTCTGACAGGAAATATGGAATCATAACCATTCAGAGGACACTCACTGTCCTTCCACTGCTTCTCACACAAAGTAACTGAAAACACCTCTCAAAATGAGGCTGACTCTCATTACTTTCTGCATTTTTCTTGAAACAAGTCTGCAACAACTCCCCAGAGACTACTGCAGTACTGCTAATGGAAGTTCTGTGAGCTCTAAATTGGCTATTCTCATCTATTTTTTTAAAAATTCACTTGTATTACAGCCTTAGGCCACTCTATTGGTTCTGAAAATAAGATGTTTTTCTGTTCACGAGAGAAGTGACAAACTGCTGCCATCTAGAGGGTGGTTGCTGAAACATATTTGAGGCAGGTAATGTTTCACAAGGTAAAATAAAATTAAGATAAAAATATTGGCGTTTACATATCTCCTTGGKGTTTTTCTAGAGTTCTTCTTTGTCATCCATGAGTTTATGAAAAATGCCCAGCCACATCTGTGCATGTATGACAGTCCTTTTTTCAACAGCTCCATTCATACATGAGAGCAGATTAGCTCACTAGGATAATGATTATAAAACAGATTAAAACTTTCTGTTTGTGTCGTATCCAGGCCGTCCCCGAAGGGGTAATCATTAGCACTGACTCCGTGCTTCTCAGAAGGCTGATCAATCACTTTATTATTCTGTACTTATTAAGAAGCCCATCGCCCTTACAGACAGTCACGATACAGCTGGACCCAACTGGTCCTTGAATCCAAACACGTCACCATTGGCCAATTAACAAATCACCCTTTGGGAAACAAATCTCCATAACACATTCCACATGCTCACGACAGCAGGTGCAGCAAGTGAAGATAGGAATTGTTTATCATCCTTTTCTCTGAACTTCTCACAACCCTCCCCAGGACTAGGCCTGGGAAAGTTGTGCCTTGCCCTCTGTGGCCAGAGAGCTGCTGCCACATGTTTGTATTCTTTTCCAATGCTGTAACATTTATCCTAATTGTGTTCTTGCATTCATGGATGCCTAAAACAGACTACAATGATCGCAAGCAGAATACAAGAATATTGGTGATTAATGACATTCATTAAGAAAATTGAGACTTACACAAAAACGCCTCTAACAGCTCAGAAAATATGGTATTTTCTACTTAGGTTTTTAGTTAAACAACGTGACTAACAATAATGAAAAATTACTTTTCCACACACTTCCTCATGAAGAAGAAGCATCCAGTTTAGCGACCACCATGATTGTTTTTGTTGTTAAAAATAATGCTGTTTTCTGTGTGTCCCACCAACCTGCTGTGAAGATCAAGTCTTGAAGGAAAAGCGTGGCAAGCAAACAAATTGTTGTGGGAGAATCAACAGCAGCCTCACAAAAGCTAGGAGTGTCTTCCTGGAAAGGCAATGATGGCCCATGAAAACCCGTGTCTCTCATTGAGTGAAAATCACATTCCATAACCAGAAGCCAATTTTCAGGAAGAATTACATGACCAAGGACAACGTGAAGCAACACGACCACATCACTCGAGTGAATCGATGATCAAAGCACATGAAGCAATGCCCTAGATCTTACTTCTAYGAAATATGTATCAAACCTTTCTAGGTGAAAGACCACGAAATACACTGGAATACCATCCATGCACTCATCTTCCATTAAATATCTACGCAGTACACCTTCTAATGATTTTCACAAAGGGTTTTCAAGGCAATATCCATACAGGCTAGAATTAAGGAGGAAGTTTTTCACAGAAAGAGTGGTCAAATACTGGAGTCATCTACCCAGGGAGGTGGTGGAATCACCATCCCTYGATGTGTTTAAGGGAAGACTGGATGTGGCACTTGGTGCCATGATCTAGATGAAATGTTAAAACATGGGTTGGAATCGATGATCTCAAAGGTCTCTTCCAACCTAGAAATTCTGTGATTCTGTGTGATTCAGAGGAGACAGAGCTTCGTGCAGGGCTTTTTTATAGCACGGGTATAATTTCCCTTTCTCAGCTACAGTGTATTCCTACCATTCAGATTAATCAATACTTCATTTTAAAAACAGTTCAAGCCACAGATGAAAGATTTCAGAGACAACTTTTCAGATGCCCCTCACAACCACAACTAATCGTTGTAATTGCTATGCCCAAAATTCGGTCTCTTGACAAGCGAGAGCAGAGGTGCAATTGCCTCGAAAGCAAACAAGAGCTGAGGCTGGGCCATGCCCCGAGCAGCAGCACCCACGCGAGCAGATGGAAAAGCCCTTCCCCGGTGGCCATGACGCGTTCCGTGAGGGGCAAGGGG